>BRZM01001485.1:266140-286355 GCA_033238685.1 Lates japonicus
TAGAACAATGACAGATTACAGTCAGGAACTTTGGCCTCGTCCTCCTTTGTCCCCAGCGGTTAATTTCAGTCACTGCTTCACCTCTATCTGCCTGTGTGCCACAACTGACACACTTTTCGTGACCCTTGGAGCTACGGCTGCTCGGGTTGCTCAATTTGGACTCTCCTTTCTAGAAGTTGGCGCCGGCCTGGAAAGGTCAAAAGGCACCTCAATTCGTGTTGGTCAAGGGTGGCTCTGGTTACAGAGGTTGGTCTGTCCCTGCCTAGTGTCCCATACCCACCAGCAGTCAGCTTGCTGAAATTCAAGCTGCTACAGTAAAGATTTAATGTCAGATGTTGCCAATGGAGGAAATAAGGATAAGGATATTGGGAGATCCCATCTGTGCATAGCTAACAAGGGTCCTACAGTCAAAAGTGCGATATTACTTTCACCCATCTTGCCAATAGCAAGATGTAATATTGGGATCATGCATTCACTACTCTGTGGCATTTTTATATAAAATGTAAATGTGACATGGCTCTAAATTAAATCCTGTTACGGTAACAAATTGTTAAGGCTAGATTAGGCAGGACTACTTTGATGTTTGTTGGCTCACTGGGCTTAGTAATTCCCTCTTTGCCCACCTTTTCCAATACTGCTGTGATCACTCCTCCCGTTACACCAACAGGTGTTAGATTGAATAATGAGTTTGAGACCCTCTTGCCTGAATAACAGGGGCTTAGGGGCAACTACAATATGTGCCTAGTAGGTCAAAAGGGCACTGTGTCTGAGATGGTACCATGGGGAAAGATGAGAGGCAGATTAGGAAGAGGTTGTGATGGTGTATGAACAAGTAAATGTCACAAGCATGGCCACTTCAGTCCCCTTTAGCCACACATGTGCTTACCTCATTATTTTGGTGTTGGCGCATGCTTTAAAGAGTTTCTTGGTCTCCCACTTATAGCTGAGCAACTCATCTAAATAATGGGGTTTGGGACCTTATAAGGTTCAATTGCTATGGTTGTTGAAGATGAAGAAGCGCACTGTATCTCATTCACCTCACCACAATGTCGCAGCAGGTTTTGGTTAATTTACTAATGGTCAGCCAGTTGGCGAGAGAGCACAGATTTCCATTAGACTCAAAATACACCAGCTGGTGTTACCAAACTTGTCTAATAAGGTGTGCTAATCACTGCAAATACTTGGCACTGTGTGGATTATAATGAAATCCTGTAGACTCTTGGCACACCTCCATCCATGATTTTTCTTGGTGATAGGCTACCGACTGTTGTTACTGGAGCTTTCATCATACATTACTGACTGTACTGAAAGAAAATGGTTAACTGGTATTGATTTTAGAAGTTTTGTGTGCATGAACTCGGCAGAAGTTCACTGCAGTGGCTGATAAGGTTTAAACTGGATGACCCACTATTGCATATACAGCTACAGTAAGGATGCTGGTATTTGTCCGGTTTGCTGAACCAGCCCGCATAGCAGAGCCACCAAATGTAAGTCTAGATCCTTTTTTGGTCATCCATTTTGGGTTTCACAGTTTAGCCATGTGACGAGAGCAGCTTTTTAACCAGTACAAATGCAGGAATTTAGCTTGTTAACACTGGCAGGGAGTCATGCGATTCTGACCTGCTTTCACCTGCTAGTGAGGTGTATGGAAAAGGGTGACAGGTGTGAGAACTCATGGTTTGTAATAGACATGATGCATTGCAAGCTTTAAGTTACTTTTCCACATCAGCTGAGATGAGTTTTGTAGCAAAGCACTTATGCCTCGTGATGGGAGAAAAAAAAGTTCTTTTTCCAATGGCTCAAACTTGTTTACCATGTGACTACCCAGTATCTTGAGTTGCTCAGCTTCAAACAACAGCCCTGTTTATGACGACAATAATGGGTGTGAGAGAGGGCAAGGTGGTTGCCAGTCTGGGTCAGTGTGTGTGTGTGTGTTTGTTGGCTGTGGGAGAATAATAGCAGCTGAGTTCACAAAACAGAAGGGTTCTCCTCAGCTGGAACTGTACGCCCTCAGCCAATCAGGGCTTGTTGCTATGTGTGCTGTGAATCTGCCCCTTTGTGTTTGCAGGTGGAGAGAGGGGACACACATACACACATGCATGTCATAGATCTAAGCCCCTGTCTTGAACACATCTCTGACAGTAAATCAAGTGGGAGGGAAAATGGAAAAGGTCTTGAGAGGTTGTCTGAGACTAAAAACTAGGCACACTTTCTGGTGCTGGGTAGAGGTTGACAGACCAAGTCAAAGTTTATTTGTGAAGGATATGCTGATAGTCCAGCTTAATGGTTCACCCTTCTAACTGTTCTTTATTTAGTTCTTAATAGAAAACAAATGTGATGTGTTTCATTCAATATATCAAAAAAAATAAACCTTGGATCACCTCTTTCCTCTCCGGTGATCCTTACCATTCTCTGCCGTCTTCTGGCAAAACCACCGCCAGTTTTCTTGGCAGGCTTTCCTCCACTTACAGGTGTTTTTTTAATCATAACACAAAGGCGAGCAAAACAGGAAGGTGAGCTGGCATTGACATGTGATTCATGTTATAAAGCACTATGGAAGCCTAACCGACCCTGTTATTATAAATAAAGTTTAACTGGCAACCCTCTCGCTTTGCTGTGGGGGTAAAATCCACAAGTGACATAAGCTGTAGACCGCACTCAGGGGCACTTTCTGAACACTGGAAGAGCCTGGTCACATAAACAGCTTAACAGACAGAATTGATCAGGTCTCGGTGCACAACACAAGGACATGGTATACAGTCAGAGCACAACAGGCATGCCCTAGACAAGACAATCATATGCTGTATGTAACCAGTGCACTTCAACACACTCACAGAGCACAAAGGCATTAATTGTCTTCAGACACTTTGATGTCAAACTGCAGCTCACTGTCCCCTCACACACAAAGAGCATATATTGCTGCAGCTCATTCCTACCTGAACACTCCCCTCAATCACCGTGATGGAATGTTTAACACAATGTCTCTGTTGCCTTAGCAACCCTTGTCACACACGTGTTTTGTTTCATTTTGTGCCCTATTTCCTGGTCAACAGTTGTGATCGTTTCATCACTGTTCGCTGATCTCCACACAGTCAGGTCAGTGAGCCAGAAGAAATGACTGAGGCCGTGTATCCTTTTTCCCTTTACCACAACTCCCTTTTATGTTAGGGCTTTGGTTTTGTGTATTGCCACTGGGCTGCTCAGTTAGTGTGTCTCAAATCCTATTTAACTCAAAATTTAGCAATATTGAAAACATTTAACATTTTAAGTTATGTCAGAATCTCTGCAATATTTATAGTTACTATCGCTCACAATTGTTTGTGCAGTAGATTGTGGCTCGAGATGGCCATTATAACTCTGGGCTTAACAGTATTTGTCAGTCAACTATGTGCTAATTGTCACCTAGTTAAAAGAGTGTGGGAGTTAATAGATTTGTCCTCAGATATCCTCATTTTTGTATTACTCTGGAATCGTCTAGGATATCTGTAGCTACTGAAAATAACGCTAACTGCTACAAATGTTTCTGCTGTGTTGAATAAAAATGAATTTCAACCTATGGGCATCACTTGACTATCTACGGGAGGTTAAATGCACAACACACTTGAAGCCGAAGAAGAACACCATTGCTAGACAGCTGACAACAAAAATAGACACCACAAGACTTCTCCTTGTCAAATATGGTTAGTGATCAGTTTTTTCTGCCTTTCAGCGCCATTATGAGGAACATGAAAAGACTAGGCAACAGCAGTGGTTTTGATAAACATCAGCTTAACCTCAGAGCACTGGGAACATTGGCTGGAAAAGCACTGGATAAAATCAGGAAAGCAAGCGCAAGCAGTGTGATAGCAGCTGTAGCAGCACAAAAGCAAGTACAAAATGTTGATGGTGCTACACCGGCTGTGTTGCGCTACGTTAGACGGCAACAATGAACAGTGCCCAGATTTGCTTGGAGGCAGTTCTGGATGGCTGACACTTGTGTCCCTTGTATTTTGTACAGGAAATCTAATCAGAAATATAAGTAGATTGTATTTAAGGTATAATACATTTTTTGTAACTTACTAGCTAAATGTTAAAATTCCTTTCAAGCAATGTTACGTAAGCACAGCACGTCCTAAATAACTGATGACGTAATGGCAAAGGACAGAACACTACAGAGTTGAATGCTTTGTATACCACATTATGTTATAAGATAACATAATGATACTAGAGTACATAGAGTACATGCACATGCATGTATACAGAGAATTAGACTGCACACTTCAGGCCTTTATGTTTTGCCGTTGTGCATATTTGGACCCACACTCTTGTGAAGTGCTCATAGAAATGGAGAGTTGTAAGCAAGCAGTTGAAATCCTTCAGATGTATAGGGAAAGGAGATACAGTTTCGTTGGTCTTGCAGACCAGCTGGTCTCCAAATATAGTCGGTCAGACTGTAGAACTGGCGATGGAACAGAAAAGACGGCGTTGCAAACAATTCCCATGGTGGTAGAAATGCAGTTGCCAGAGCTGCTGACACTGAAATTCTGCCACCTGCTTTGCAACCAGTGCATTTGAATACTTGTTATGTGCTTTCATGATCTTGGGATAGCCATACAGTGGACAGCAGGCAGCCTTCAGAAGCCCAACCCAGTGGTGGATTTTAGGGGAACCCCTCTGTAGTTTAACAAATAATCTGTGAGTTGTCTGTGCTGTGCTTTGGGAAGGGTTAGCTTAGCCTTAGTGTACTAGCTATGGTGCATAGAGATCAAAGGAGCACAGTATGGCATATGTGTCAGCATTTAAGCAACTAACTTGTGCCTGCTGGAACTTTTCTCACAATCTTGCAATTAGTTTTATCATTCCATAGTGTGAGACTTCAGGCAGTCACTGCAGCAGGCTTTTTTTAAGACTGGTGCTGCTGGCAGACACCATCACAAAGTCATCAAATACTTGATTGTAGGAATTTACACTTTGAAATCAGAGCGAGAGAGAAAAAACAGAAAATGAGAGCTACCAAGTTGTGTCTATATTTATCTCACCGGGGGCTGCAGTAAGGAGATTTAGCATGGAAGAACTGTCAGTGTAATCTCCCATCCTGCCTCTGTATATGTATGTATAGAAGTGCAGTAGTGTGAATATATGTGTGTGTTAGGACTGCACACTTAATGAATATCACATTTTCCTCACTCAGAATTAAGTGCACAGTTTTTTCCTTATGATAAAAATATTGAGCGTAGGAGAATTTGACATCTACTATGATGCACCAGCAGTGTGTCATATTGTTGCATGTTGGTGTTGCAACCGTGGAAGAACAGTATGCATATGTGTTTTTTTGACTATCTTCTTCGAGTGCGACAAAGAATATGACCTCCTTTTTTAGTATGAGCACAACAGAACTGGTGTTAAATTTAGACTTGTTTCCTTTTCTTCTCTCTCTACCTATGCACAGTTCAAGTGATGTGACACAGTCTTGTCATTTGTTAATGCACCTTAGAGAGATATGCTTTGTTTTACTCAACTGATCTCCCTGGTAATGCACATATGGTAGAAATGTTGTCATGTGAGAATGCTATTGCATAAAGGTATGAATTAAATCACAGTTGCGATATCACACAGCCCTAATGTGTATTGGCAACATATGTATACTTTGGCCCATCCACATTTGCATGCCCACACATTATTCAAGGTCATGCCATTACAACATCAGATTTATCATTTATATTTCATGCATTTAGCTCTCTTCCACAGAGTGGTGACTAAAAGGTGCAAGTGCAGAAAAAAGCTTTTACTTTGGGGTTGTTTCCCATTGATGACATTCAGAGCTGCACCTGATCAGAATGAGGAATTTGCAGCATGGGAACGTTAAAGCTTCACTGTTTTGTTCCATTCAGATAGGTAGATATCATTGTGTGTTAAGCTGACACACCTCAGCGAGCTCAGCAGACTGCTGCTGCGCAGAGGCTGCCTCTGGAAATGCCCTTAACACACACACACACACACACACACACACACACGCACGCATGCTCCCAGCAGGCTGGTTATCTAGCGTCTGCAGGTCCTTTAAAAATTAAATCATATTAACTTAGGACCTCGAAAGAACAGGGAGACCAAGAGAGCATTTTAAGTCTCAGAAATCTTAAATATCCTCTGGTGTCCTTGCTGCGTTGTTTTTATTAAGAAATCGGTGCAGTTATCCAGACCTTTGTTCTCGTAGTTTTATTATTTATTCATCTTGAGAAAATAGACTCAGCCCCACTGGAGCAGTCAAGGCTTTAGTGTCTTGCTCAGGGGAACCTCAACAGGGGCTGTGGACCGAGTTATTTATTTACTTTCACAACCAGTCTGGGCATTTAAACTGGAACAAAGCAGTCACAGCTGCTTTGTAGCCTTCTTTAATTTTTTACTAATTTAAATTCATCTGAATGTTAGACTTGGATATGTCTCAGTGAACTAATTTTCTTCATCGTTGTCTTGTGTATTTTCATCTGTCTCAATGTCTTCCTGTCTATCTGTGTAGTCTGAGTCTGTGGCTTTTTTTTTTTTTTTTTGCTTTTTTTTAAATGAAAATGTTGAATGATTTTCAGGGTATTGCAAAAGACGTGTTATGCTCACTCAAAGCATGAGGATTTTTGTAAGTCAAGAGAAACCCCACAGCCAAGTCAGGATTTGTTCAGTTTTATCATCCAACAGTTCAAAAGTGGCTTTATAAATTCTCTGTGAAATATCTGTCCACCACAATCTGCCAGATAGGCCACGAATAGCCTTAGAGTTGCCAAATTAAAATTTTTTATTTTTCATCTTCAAGTCCTGTCTCACAAGAACAGACTTTTTTCTTTCTTGTGGACATCTTTTGACACGCACAAAGCTTTGTTTTTACCATCAACTCAAATGATGCAAATGTCATCTAATTAGCTTTTCAAACATTTTGCATGAAATTCACTTGACAGACAGTTAACTGGAAACGCTTTTAATATGACTTCCTGTCAGCCTTTTTTGAACTAACAGTGCGTGTTTCCTATCTGCCCTTTAGACTACTCAGCTGTTTCTTCCAATATCTGCCTAGACCTTCTGTCTCTCTCCCTCTGAAGTATGTCTCGTCTCTCCCTGGTTGCCGCCCTGCAGCATATTATCTCATATTGTCTGTGTGTGTAACGCTCAAGACTTTGATAACCAGTAGCCCAGCTGCAGGTGAGCTCATCAGTGCTGTCTCCCCACTGAGACTTTGATCTGTAACTGTTTTTTTTTTTTTTTCATCTGCTACTGGCTTTTTGTCTCCGATCCCCCCCAACACAGATGCATCAGTGATGAGGAGAGGCTAGCAAGACTCCAACAGTGCTCTCTGCTTCATTTGAATGAAACATGGTCATAAACAAATGACACATCTACTGTAGAGTGCAGCACTGGCTGAGCAGAGGAGGATGGGAGTGGTTTTTGCCATATGGGTACTTACACAGCATTCAAATTAGCCTTTAGTGTATGTGTGTTAATGTGTGTGTGTGGAGAGCAGAGCAGCTTTTGCTATAGAAAGAGAGCCAGCCATGCAGTGATTGTGTGGCATGGATTAATGGGTCAGCTTATCTGAATGTGTGTGTCTCTCACTGTATGTCTCTTTCACTCTCCCTCTGTCTGCCTCTCTCTCTCTCTCCATCTGTGTAGCTATTAATGCATATACAATGTAAATATTGATCCTAGCAACATGTATTCAAATTACAAACATTTAGAAATATAATCACTGTCATAACCAGGCGAGAATGGCAGAATCTGGCTTTGTTTACACAGCACATGACTGCCTTACACAGACCGCACAAAACCCTGTTCATTCGCCTCACTGACAGGTCTTAGGTAATGATGAATCATACTAAAGTGTGTGTCAGTGTGTAACACTATGTTGGCTATTGAGGCTGACCCCTCCGCTCTTGTCCTGGAGGCCTTTTTCCATCCCACATGACTCTATACTGATTTTTTGGCCTGAGGACACAGAGACAGCTGAGAGGTGTGTGTGTGTGCGTGCGGCGTGTGTGTGTGTGTGTGTGTGTGTGAGTGAGTGTGTGTATACAGGCTGAACCAGCTGATCTGTAGGCGGGACTCCAGCTGCACTCGGTGGCTGGCGGTCACAGGTCTAATAATAAGACGCCTGAATCTAAATCCGACCAGTTACATAATTCACATCACACATTATCGGGAGACGGAGTAGAGGTCACACGCACATGGAAAGAAGAAAGATCAGTGTTCCATCCTCTCATTTAAACACTGGACCTAAACCTGGTGATGTTTTCCTAATTGGATTTTTTTTCCTGTTTGCATTTACTCAAGCAGTATAGTAGTTGCTACTAAGGTACTTCTCTGAAACTAGATACAGGGGCACCAGTAAAGAAAGAAAACCAAACAAACAACAAACAAAAAACCCCAAGCAGTTGAACCCAGGGAAAGATGTCTCACAAAACTCCCATTAATTAAAGTACAAATATAAATTGATGAGAGACAGATTTCACACTCTGAGGAGATGGAGTGGCAGGAGCGAATTTGTCACGGTCCAGTGGGAAAGGGATAAGGAGGAGGAGGAGGAGGAGGAGGAGAGGAAGGGGAAAGAGTGAACGTTGAACCCCACTCGTAAGGCTTACTGATTGGTAAACAACGTGGATTGTTACATAAATTCCCAAATGATATTAACCATTTGTACCAAAGGCAGGATTACAGAGAGTGATCTGCACTGTGATTTTAACCATCACCATCAGACTAAAACAACAACTCCTCTATTATTTTCCATATTTCATCACAGCTTTTGTTTTCATCATTTTAAATTTTAGCTCTCCTCTTCTGCATCCTGCTCACCCTCCAACTTACATTTAGGCTGTATGACTTTGTGCTGTTTGTGTGTGTGTGTGTGTGTGTGTGTGTGTGTGTGTGTGTGTGTGTGTGTATGTGTGTGTGTGTAGGCTTCATAGGAATGTTCTATTCAGGCATGACGCCCTGAAGAACGACAGCTCTAATATATGTACACAGGGTGGGCCCTTAACAAGCCTCCATCACTAGTCCTTTGTCCTGCCCTGCACATGTGTATGTATGTGCACGTTGTATGTTTTCAGCGGGCTTGTGTGTTTTAGCGAGTTTGTATATCACTGTGCCTGTGTTTGTTGGTGTTCATGTGTGTTTTTGTCATGTGTGCTCAAGGAGGGTTTGTTAATATATGTGTTCCTGGGCTTGCCTTCCCTAGAAAGCAGCAATCTGACACCCGCTGTGCACGCATGATTGGGGCTTTGAGTGTGTGTGTGTGTGTGGAGATTATAGGTGCTTCCTCTCAGAGGCAGTTTTCCTCCCCTCCATTAATCACCCTTTTACCTCCCTCCCTTCATCCATCCATGCTTCCTTCCTCTTTTGCTCCTTGCCTCCTCCAGGAAACGAAGCACAACTTTAGCCCAAATCCCCTGATAGCACCATCTTTTCCCATTACAGACTGGGTTTAGACCTTAACTCCCGCCCACTACTGCAGTACATTCAAGTCAACCATCATATAAAGGCACAGGTGATAACCCTGTGACCTCGAATCTCGACCTTTGTCGTATATTACTCCCTCTCTCCCATCTCTTGCTCTCTTTTCGCTCTCTTGCCGTTTTGGTCTCTTTCTCCCTTTGTGCAGACCTTTCCGATCCCAGCCCATAAAGAAAAGGAGATTGTCCCTGAATATAGCCTCCCTCTCCATCTCTTTCACCCTGCGCTTATTCAGCCTACAGCTGGCTAACAGACCCCCTTCCTCCCCTCCCTCCCTTCGTCATGTTTTGTGTTGGAGTGCGCCTCTCTCCACGTGCAGCAGTGGCTCAAAGGCATGTAGGAGGAGTTCCCTGAGAGGAATGTGCGTGACTGGCTGGCTGCGATACATACACACACACACACACACACACATGCAGCAGCAGCTTGTAGCTCACACTTCTGCAGAGCCAGCTGAGAGGGACTCTGTTCTAGGCAGCCCTGCTCTGATGGGAGGAGGGCAGTGTGTGTGTATGTGTGGGTGCTCTTCTACTTCTATCCTTATGAGGACCTGACATTCTCAAAATGATCAAATATTTAAAATATATGAATGTAATCATGCTATAATATTTGTTTGACTCCAACTTAAATGAAGGTGGGAGGAGGGCTTGACATTGTATCAGGCAGGCAGCTTCTGTACCTCATTGTAAATATGCTTGTGTTCTGTAAGAAAAGAAAAGCTGTGATTCTCAAGCTGCTAATGTATCAATGACCTCCTCAAAGAGTTCTGGGGTTTCTCTGGAGGAGTACTGGAGATAGAGAGCCACGACAGGCTCTTCAACCTCCTTCTAAAAATGCCCCACTTTACATCTTAGCGTCAATTACAACACAAACAGAGCAGGGTTTTGTTAAGTTTGTCGTGGCAGGAGACAAACCTGCGATCCATGGCTACATAAGAAGCATATGACAGTTGAGCTAACACACAGCAGCCCAGAGTATTCCTTGTCAGTCGTCTTTCAGCGTCACAGGGGAATGGTCTGTTCTTCAACAGTGAAAGGTTGATTCAGCCCTGCTCTGTCTAGCCAGCCCCACCCTAGTAAAACTGGTGGAGCACCGGGTGGTGCAGCATAACTTTTAGTATTTTTATCCTATGTAGTGTCCTTATTGTCCTCATGTATCTGGGTGAGTTTTTGTTTATTTGTTTAAGTGTTTTGTCATTGAGTGTGAATGACGTCATCATCAGGGCTGTCTTTACTTTTGTGTGTGTGTGTGTGTGTGTGTGCTGAGAGAGCAGACAGTCTGTGGCTTCACCCCTGAGCTCAGCTGACATGGAAGATCTAAATATATTCCTTTGAGGCATCCAAACTAGAAAACTTGTGTCATCTGTTGCCTTCCCCCACACCCTCTAAACAAGCTTTTCTAGCCAAAGTTAAATAGCCACATCCCTTTAAGCCAAAACCTAAACAAAGACATTCAGACATTCATGTGATAATCATGGCAACGCAGGTTATTCTCTGATTAGATTTCTATTGATGCTCCAGAATCAGTCACAGGATAGGAAAATTCCTCCAGCTGGTTCTTTGTATTCTGTTTAGGTGTGAGGCAGAGGAATATGCTGACCCTCTGTTTCTCTGCCTTGTCTAGATGCAACGGAGGAGTTTTTCGAGTATGATGCGGAGGAGTTCCTGGTGTTCTGACCTTGCTCATCACAGAGGGAAGCACACCAGAATATTCTGAGAGACAGGACAGGGGCTGCACTGTCCGCCAATGATCGGCCATGCCACCACCTCTTCACAAGCACGAATGCAGCGACAAACTGCCCCAGGTAAGCACACGTGGGCACGCATCTCTGTATAGCCTCTCATGTCTTTCCTTGTGTAAGTCTAAACAGAAGTCAGTCTCTTCTCATTTGACTAAAGGGTTTCTGCTGCTTCATTTGCGTCATTCAAGTCATGAGCATGTAGTGAGGGCCGCTTATCAAACAGGATGCACATCTGATATATTCTTTATTGGAGATGTCAGCGATTTTCTGCTATTTTCTGCAATTTTACTAACATAGCTGGAACTCCATACCCAACCCTCACTCATATAAATGCACTAGAAACTGTAAAATGCAATACAGTTCAGCAATACCACCAACTACAGCCTCTGAAATGACCATAAAGTTGAATCAACATCTCTTTGACTTAATGAATGGTAGGATTATTTGTTATGTTAGACTACATTAGTTTTAAATTGGTTGAACCTAATCAAGTGGCAATTCGGTGTATATTCCTTTGTCACTGCAACAGCTATTTCAAAAGTAGTATACATAGTAAATTTCCAATGTGACAAGATTTTTGACATTGAGATGTGGCCTAAGTAGAATCAGTGAAAAATTCAGCTCTGAGTGAGGCTCCTCTGGGTCCCATCTGCTTTGCCCCTAAATATCGAGGTCTTGCTGTTGACATTCACTAGTGAGCGCTAACCCTCCACCTTTGTCTGCGGGTGTGTGTGTGTCCAGTGTCGGCAGGCAAGACGAACCCGTTCGGAGGTGATCCTGCTCTGGAGGAACAGCATCCCCATCATGATCGAGGTCATGCTCCTGCCAGACTGTTGCTATGGCGACGAGTGCCCCCCGAGCGACCCCATCAGCGACCCGGTCATCAAACAAGATGCTCTGCTGCTGGAGAGATGGACCCTGCAGCCAGTTCCAAGACAGTAAGACACACACACGCACATTGATCTTACTCTTTCAAACATGGTGATACTGCTGAATATATTCATACAAAGAGACTATACTGTAACATTTTCTTTTCAAGTTTGCAGTTTAGAAAAGTACGTGCTATGTTGTATTCCAGGCTGCTCCTCCCTCATCCCTTCACTTTCTATAGTTTCCACAATCAATGTTTTCCATACCTGGTTACCCTCTGCCAAGGAGGTTTTGTTTGTTTATTTGTCCCAAACTTGAGGTGAAGGATCGAGCATGGGCAAGGAAGAACCTGTTAAATTTGTGTGGATCACGGATTGGCAGAGGACGCAACCAAATAAATCATAGTACTTCCGTTTTCCTTTTTATTTTCTATTATAAAACTGAACACGTGTAGGATTGTTTGGCTTTGGCGGTATCACGCTCTACACAAGTGCCATTCTGGTTTGTTCATAATGCATAGACACGCCAGCTATACAAATATACAAAAACATGATAATTTGTCAGCAAAAGGTTTGAAAAGTGAGGAAATTAAACTCAACAACAGTTCTTTGAAAAAAATGTCAGTTCAATAAACTGAAAAAGTAAAATTGAAGTACAAAGGAACAACAATACTATGAGTGTCCTGTTTGAGCAAATAAATTAGGCGACATGACATTGCTGCCTATAGATCTTCTGTCCTGGTGACGGATGATGGGCGGCTGTATCCAAAAGAAAAACACATGTACCCCCCCAGAGGTTTCTAAAATAATAATAAAACTAAAAGGAAAAACCTAGATAATTGGCTTGGCACTCAGAGGGTTAATTAGCCACAACAAATTGGCCCACTTTCACTGTGTATAGGAATAGAACACTGTGTGAGCAAAACACACATATATCCCTGAACTGTATTCTCGTAACCTGACGCTTTTATTTGTTTCCACTCTTTAACTGTGTTTAATGAGCGGTATTGGTTTCATTGAGAAGACCCTGCTGTTGGCTGTTAGCTCCTCGTCTTCTTCCTCGTAAAGCTGGCTCAGTGCCTCCCATGGCATTATCCCCAAAACATCTGTACAGGTCCAGACATAACACTCACTCAAGACTTTGACACTGGTGGGCTGTGGAGTTTTTAACTGAGGGCTGTTGGACCAGATTATTAGCGTCAGGAAGCTTTGATCTAGGATTACGTTGTTTTCAAGTTTATAGATAAGTGTAAGCTCTGGCCTGCACTATGCTGTTTTGGCTTCAATTACAGGAAGTGAAGCAGATCTGGTAGTTCTGATAATACTTGGGCTCATTTTAAGATCTAGAGTTAACAATAAACATTCTTCAATCCCTCTCTGTCAAACAGGATCAGTGCTGCTGATGAAGGGGTTGGTGTAACCCCATTCTCCCAGCCGCCTTCAGAGCTTTGTTCCCGTCCCAATGTGTCCCAGGTATTGCTGGGATTTAGGTGTCCAGTGTCCCCGGCAACCCCACCCTACCCACCTAGCCTGCAACATCCTGCAGTCTGCCTCCACTTTACATAAGACTGGCCTCAGTCAAACCCCTCAACAGCCATAGTAGCCTGCCCACCCTCAAAAACCAGGACCCCAGCAAAGACAACCTCCATCACAACTCTAACATAACACATGAAGCTCCAACCCCATGTCCGGCCTTCTCCTCAATGGATTACATTTCCCAATCTTCCATCAACCCAACATCCCCATTAACCTTCCCTCACACTGCTGTGCCGCCTACAGCAAGAAGAGCCAGGGCCGGTGGCTCACGTGTATCAGAATGGAGAGCTTCACTTGAATCAGCATCCCCAATGACAGGGTTCTCCTCTGTTCACAGAGCCTCCCACTCCCTACACCCGTCCGCTCCCCGTCTCCACTTCCCCAAGTAAAAGCAGGAAACAAGCTATCTCGGCCCCTCAATAGTTCGCCGGACCCCCCACCCAAGTAGAGGACTATGGGGGGCTGGAGGCTATCCCAGTACAGATTGGATGAAATGCAGGGTACAGCCATACACACTCACATTCACAGTTCACCTGATAAGCAAGTCTTTGCACCGCAGGATGAAACCCTTGCAGATACAAAACTCCTCAGAGAACAGCAGGATCAGTTTCAATTCCAGGACCAATACTTACCATTGGTCCATCATTGTACTACTGTATAGTAAAATTATATTTCCATCTTCATACTCTATACTACTAGCTTTCTAGTGTTCCTGACAGAAATATATCTATTTCCAAAGCAAATGGCCCAGAGGTGGGCCAGAGTCATTCTTTTGCAAGTCATGGGTAAGTCCCAAAGTCCTGGCTATGGAGTTCTAATCCAAGACCAACAGGTTCCAAGTCAAGACCCAAGTTAACACCAACAACTGCCAAGTCCAGTCCCACGCCAAGACCAACAAATTGCAGGTCAAGACCCAAGACCACCAAGCTGCAAGTCAAGCCATGGACCTGAACTTTGTGTCTCAAGTCTTAGCAAAGTCAAAGCACTGCCAAATGCACCATCCTCTCTTACATAGTATTAAAAGAATCACAAGTCATTGGTGTTTAAGTCTTTTTTGATTTTGTTAATTCAAGTCTAAATTTACCTGATTCATAAGTCATGAGACTTTGGCCAAAGCCCTTGACTTTCATCAGAATCAACTTTATTGTATTTTTTGAGTATACAGACACATACACAAAATTTGAAACTGAGTTTTAGTTGCTCTTTATTTATTTTCACATGCATTTATACACAGATTTTTTTTACACTGCGTTTCCTACACAGACTGAAAGCGTAGTGTGACAAGGAACAAAAGAGACTTCAAGACAGAACGTTTCAGCTTATACATTCACTATAGTGCATTTATATGTTTCAATACAAATACAAACTTCCTACGATGCCATCCACAGTTATCTCTTTTAAGGGACATGTTAACACACAGGAGGAAGACTTACACATATGTCCCTTGTGTTTTTCAGTGCATTAATATTTCAGCACTCACACAAGCACATACACACCGTTGGATGTAGCTCATCTTTAAAACATGATTTTTTTTTTCTGCTCACCTGAAGCAGGCCTTTAGTGGTCATATGGCATTGCATTGTACAACTGTTTGCACAATTAACATATTGTAAGCACAAGTGCAAGTGCATATGCCCATACACACATAATATGTACAGTATACACTCTACTCCTCTGTTTACAACTCACCCAGGAAATGTTGTATTTAACTTATGCATAAAACATGATGTTTAGGTCACCAGAGACAAGCTCTCTGAGGACGCTTAGGGGTTTTACTGCTTTGTACTGTTTAGACAAAAACAGAAAGAGATGAAAAGTGTCATAAAATAACTTGAAAAATCATATAGATCATGTTTGACACTCAATGATTCACAGCAATCTTTCGATTTGAAGACATCAATTGCTCACTCAATAGGCCACAAGCTGACAAAAGACTGTCATTTAAATAAGAGACATGGTTGATGTGAAGATATGAGGACTTGCATTGGACTTGCAGCTACACCAGTAATCAATCAAAACAAGCATACCTGGCTCCAAAAAAATCTGTCTTTTCTGAAACTTGAGGGTTGCAGAAAACTACCAATCGTGAATATGAATAACTGATGTAAGTCAGCCTTAGCTGTATTTTTCTGACTTTTTGAATGGTTTAAGTGAGTAAATATCCAGTACATGTAGACCTACACAATGCTGCAAAGTGAGGATACATGTCTTGCATAGTCAGTAAATGTCTCCAACAATCGAACACGGATTTTATACATCGGCAAACGCTTATTTTTTTCCAAAGGCACACATTTAGAGTTTGTTTTGTCCAACAGCAGAGTACTACAACTAATTATTACTCACTATTTAATTGACAAATAAGTAAAAACATATAATTACAGCTTTGAATTTAATAAATGGGTGGCTGAAAAAGTCAGCTAACAACTGAGAAATAAAATCCCCTTGTATTTCCACTAGCATGGATACATTTACTCACCTATCTGCATGTAGGGGAAGTATCATCATTTAGATTTTGGTTTGTAGTGTTGTGATGGTAGCAGCATTCTTTTAGATGGGATTCCAAGATTTGACAACACTTACAAACCTGCAGTCAGCCAAGTCACATCAGAGATCACAAAAATTTGTGTTTCTGAAAATGGTGTCAGACAATTCCTAACAAAAGTGAAAATGTAACTCATTTGCTAATGAGCGTTCATTCCCAAGCACATCTTTTCTATGCAAAAAAAGAAAAAGAAAAAAAAGATGAATTTGAAATTAATTATCTGGATTGCCAGACTTCAGATTGATCCAGCCTACTGTCATTTGAGTTAAAAGGTCTCAAGATAAGTGATGATTTCATCACAATGCAGCATGAAAAATTCACATTGAGTACAACACCTGTTAATTGTACATTTTGCTCACTGAAATTTGATAATGATGATAATTGATGTACAAGTTCACGTTTCAGGCTATTTCATTTCCAGAATGATATAGTGAAAATAAAACTCACAGTAGATGTAATATCATCTAGTTTAAATCTAGATATGGTTCCTAATATTTTGTCTATCCTCACTGATTATAAAATATTAGAAGTATAAAGCTCATAGCATGGTTCATGGAGTGACCCATGCGCAATCTCCTCTATGGGTGAGTGCATATTTATCATTTATTCTGTACGTACCTACATACATACTCTCTGACATTGTAGGCTCTATGGACAGCAGCATTCCCATTAGCTTGCTGTAGAAAACGAATGTAGGAAAAGCTGAATGTGAACTTTTAAAGTAGCTGTCTGTCACCTCTGCACATGTGCTGTTTTCTGCTTGCATTTTTGTTCTTTTGGTCTTTATCAATGAGTTGGTTATCTGATTGTTGGAGATTTCTGGAAGAAAGTGGAAATAAAAGTGACTGGATCATGTGTCACATAGACCCATGAGTCAGTCGTCAACATGGCAGGCACCAGGTTAGGCGGCATGGTGGTGCAGTGGTTAGCCCTGTTGCATCACAGCAAGAAGGCCCTGGAGCTTTTCTTTGTGGAGTTTGCATGTTTTCCCTGTGTCTGCATGGGTTTCCTCCGGGTACTCCAGCTTCCTCCTGCAGTCTAAAGACAAGTTAAGTAAGGTGTGAATGTGAGAGTAAATGGTTGTCTATATATATATATATATATATATATATATATATATATATATATGTATATATATATGTATATGTATATCAGCTCTGCGATAGACTGGCAATCTGTTCAGGGTGTACCCTGCCTCTCACCCATTGTCAATTGGGCATAGCTAACAAAGTGGCAACTTATTTTGAAAACATATTTTTAAAATTGGGTGAACTGACCCTTTAATGATGACACTATGGCTACCCTCTTGTGTGTATTTCAGCAAAAGCATTAGTGAGACAATGTGCTAAGGAGACAGTGTGCCAGGCACTTAAGCAGTAAGACACACTATTATTTCAGCAGTACAGTATGATGTCCCAATAGGAAGTCTGGTGTCAAGGGCATAAGCAGTAGACGCAGAAAAGTAATGTAACAAATGAATGAAGGACTCCCAAGTGCATAAGTAATAAGGAACAAGGTTATTTCAGAAGTCATTTATGGTTTGATGAAGTCTGCCACCATAATGGTGATAAAGACCAAAATAAATCTGTTCAGAGTGAACTGTCTTTTCAGCTAACAGAGTTCCATGTGATCACATGGAGTCCGTTTGAAAAAGACTATATGCATTTTGTCCCAGTTTATCGTGTATTAATAACTCCTAAACCTCGGGGACTAAGAGGAAAAACAAGGCACTGGCACATTATGAAGAGCTGCTGAGAAATTGTAGCTGGCAGTATTGTTGTAATGACAGATTTAGACCTTTACTGAAGCACTCACTACAGTCTCATTTGGGGGAGGCTGTGAATTTTTGCAAAACTGTTATCTGTAGTCCAGCCATCTGATAGATTAAAATGTCTCACTAGTCATAGTATGTAGTATATTCTGTCTGCAATCAGTTCTGTTTCAGATAGTGCATCTATAGAGAACATAATAGAGTTGGAGGGGTTTAGGTTTTTCAATTTCTCACTCTGGTAACAAACATGAACATTACAGTGTAATAAGTCTTTTTTTTTTTTTCCATTTTCAAGACAACAGCTGCCTTCATGTCACTGAAGATATAGCTATGAGGAACCGACAGTAGATTTACTTGTGGAAGATAGCATGAAACACATAAAGATAACACAAGATGACAGAGCAAAGTGTCTTGAGATTAATAATCTGTCATTATGTACATAAATGTCATTGTTTTAAAATGATGACCATTGAGCATGCAATAATCTGTCATTATGTACATAGATGTCATTGTTTTAAAATGATGACCATTGAGCATGCAACTTGGGGAGCAATTTAGGCTTTTGGATGTGCTACTGGGTGCTATATCTAAACCACTGAGTGTACCTCTAATTGGACAGTCAAAGAGGTGTGAGTTCTAATTGTCTGGGAAAGCAGAAACTAATCACAAGGGGTGGAATCTGCTGTGAGGAATGAGAATTTCACAGTGTTGAGGAGCTGAACATTGTGCCAGCAGCTTTGTGAGAAAAAAAGAAGAAATCAGGTGAAAAAGTAAACAAAAAATACATCACTCTCATATTGAAGTGCTCAGTTTAGTCACTTTTGTCCATTTGTGCAGATTAATGAGGTGGAGGTGTGAATGTTGCTTCACAGCACCAATACTGTACACAAACGTCTGCCTTTAGTTTTGTGAGGTTATTTACTCCCACTCTGTATAAACCCAAACACCCAGGCAGTTCACTGCACATACACTAGTGCAACACACACCACATCAAGTTGCATTCGACATTTGTGACGTGACCTTTACACTAGACGCACCACGCAAACAGAAAAAGTGATGGTAGAAAGGATGTGCGGATGGGATAAAATTGCTGTTGTGCTGTAGCACTGAAACGCTGATGGCAGGAAATAGGACAGACATGCGTGAGCACTTGTTTCAACATCATAGAAAACAATAGGCATGTGTGTCATATGCTGATGGTCTGATTGCCCTGTAACCTCTGTTACAAGCATGATGATGAAAATGTTTGTGCCTAACCACAAAAACACATGGAGAAACTCAATAATCAGTTCCTCCACACTGGTGAAGTTATGAATAGTGGAAAACAAATTAAAGGTACCCTGTGGAGTTTTTAACCAATAGCCACAGGCAATGATTTTGCAAGTGGGGTCCCCATTTTGTTTGTTTTGTACGCAAACTCGAGCGATGCAATACAAACCCCTGCCAATGGTTCCACATTATTCCTTGGTCTACAATAAGTTCATAGGTTCACTGAAAAGTATTATATATATTGACTACTAGTCAGTGAAGCTGTCTTTTCCTCCAGGAATCATCCCTCCACAGATTTTAGTTACCACTGTCAGACAGATGAGTGTGGAAGTCAGTGTTGTAGCTAACTGCTGCTAGCTACTATGACCTATCAAGCTAACACCAAGTGCAGTTTTGTCTAAGGGATTGGTTTAACTTGTCAACCCAAATTTCACCAGATAAAATAATTTTGATATAAAAATACATCAGTAATTGAGAAATTCATATAACATTATACTGAGATCAAAAAGATAAATAAATAAAACTTGTAAGGCCATTATTAAACACAGACCTTGAAAAGTGACATAGTGCTTTTGAAATATGCTCATGCCACAGGCCTGTATCTTTTATGCTTTTGTGCAGTTTGGCCGTCACACTTCTTTGGTTTCCAGGAAATATTGACATATATAAATTCCCGTCAACGCGTAGCTTTTTTTTTATCTCTTAGCACCCTGCCTGTTGTTGACATCCTTTTTTCTTTGATTTGTCAGCACGCAGCGGAGTGGCAGGAACAATGTGGGAGAGATGTAGGCGGTGGTGGACAACATGCAGTACAGTTAAACCTCCAGACATGATCCCACGAAGTCAGGGACACACAGCCAGCTCCGCGAGCCGATGAGATGCTCAGTATGCCCCGACAGAAACACCTTGCAGACTGATTCTGCCTCAGGGCGTTTTAATTATGCTCAGCCATTATAATACTTGTGTGTGTGTGTGTGCGTGTAAGAGGACTGGTGGTGCGTGTGTGTGGGTGTGGGGGGGGG
>BRZM01001485.1:294791-339159 GCA_033238685.1 Lates japonicus
TTTCTTTCTTTCTTTCTTTCTTTTACAAATACACACAACCAGTGCTGTTACCTTGTCCCAGCTGTTATTTGAAGTGAGCCCAGTCTTCATGTTCAGGCCCGCTGAGAGATGTCAGCCTGTCGCATCCGGATTAGCATCCCTCCCTTTAGCATCCGGATGTTGAGACCAGTGGAGGTGTCCTGGCCTCAGTGTGGCTGCTGTGTACACAGACCCCAGGCTCACTGGAGGAGAATATGACACTGCTGCTGAAGCAGGCCTTTGTTGTCGAAGACCTGTAAGGTCAGGCAGCATTGTTAGCGCCGTAGTATTTCCATGACAGCAACCTAGCAGAAATGGTGTGTGTGTGTGTGTGTGTGTGTGTGTGGAGAAGGAGATGAGTCACCACCTCTAATCTCCTCTTTGACAGCTGGTGTGTTCGGTCGGAATAGGGTTTGTGCTGGAGAGGAACATAACGGTGTGTGTTATGGTGAGAAGGTCACTGACGCTTCTTTTTAAATCTGCACTAAACTCAACACCGGGTATTCGTTTGTATTTCTGAACCACTGCCATGCCAGCCTCATGTTGATAGAAGTGCTTTTGAGCTTGCCCCGAGTTCTGTTGTCTTTAGCTTAGACAAATGGTCAAAGGTGGTGTCTTTTAACCAGGTGACATTAGATTGAAACCCTGTGTCAGCAGATGGACACTGCTGCTGCATGCTTATGGGTGCAGTTGTTCTGCTGTTGACCTGACCTCGATCTATATGGAGTAGGCAAACACACACACAAATGTTGTTTTTAGCACTGAAATTGAACAGCAACAACAAC
The DNA here is from genome assembly GCA_033238685.1 of Lates japonicus. Lineage (NCBI taxonomy): Eukaryota > Metazoa > Chordata > Actinopteri > Centropomidae > Lates > Lates japonicus. The sequence goes on from BRZM01001485.1 coordinate 295,595, forward strand.
AACTATTTTTCAGCAAAATGCCAAGATTCCAGCTTCAAAACAACATTATTGGTTTCTTATCTATTAATAGTTCAGGCTGTCAGTTGAACAACATAAGAAATTGAAGACATCATCTTGATTTTAGGAGCTTAGATGGGCATTATTCTTTACTATCACCCATCAAGTAGACCAAACAATTAATTGATTAATCAACAAACATATCGAGCTGGTGCTAACATGTTGGCTGGTGCTTTTTTCTGTATTAAACGTCCCAGTTGCATATCGCCCAGTTTCCTCTGGATATGATGATACAGAAAACATGTCTCTTGTAATGATGGTGGTAACTTTAAGTGAAAGAAAAATGGTTTTAAACCTCATAGAACAGGCTGAAATGCAGTGTGACATCGGATTAATTATGATGAAATAAGCTGCTTAGCTGCAGCTCAAGGCATTATAAAGTCAAGATAACAACATTTTCTGCCTGACTTCACTCTTTCCAGAACAAAGCTGTACACACTTGATGCTTTATTTGTATAACAGCATCTGCGTGGATTGCAAACCAGCCACCAAACCAAATTCCGTAGATTTTGGCTGAGGTTGCTAATCTGTCCTCGCCAGTGGACTCATTTGTCATCATCCATCAATTTGGTTTGTCTATTCCATAAGAATCTTGTTGTTAAATGGTTGCAAAAGAGTAGAGAGCAAACTTGATGTATGTGTTGGTGTGGTTGGGAAACCCAAAGCCAGGTCCTGTTTTGAATGGTGGAGTCTGTTTTGTGTCAGCCTCTGATGTCAGGACCCGCTTGTGATTTACTTTTCCACAGGAGTAGGAAACACTGTTCTTTTGTGCTTAAGTGAGTCAGCCTCATAGAAGTGCTTTTACTGAGGCATGGAGTTGCCTGGCAGTTAACACACAAATACATTAGACACACAAATACACACCCACACACACATAGACACACAGACACAGCATTAGATTCTATGCTTGCCCCTGTCTGACCCGCACCACCAGTTTGAAGACGGTGAGCCGAGGTGAAGACTTTGTCATTGACTTGAATCCATCTAGCTACATCCAATTCTAATCAAGCAACAACTAGGGTCAAAAACTACAGTCAGAGGTGGTGGAATGTGGTATTGAGGACAGTGCTGTGAAGCAGAAATGGCAGAAAGGGAGGATATTCTCCTGAATGGAGATGAAGCGATGTCTATTAGATGACCCAGAGCTTCTACACATAAGAGCTTAAAGTTTCAAAAATATCTACTGCGCTTTTTCTGTACCACAACAAGAGCATATGTTGTATTTTTAGAATTACTAGATTCAGCACTGATTCAAGGAACCCAAGCTGAAAGAAAACTATAATCCTGCAGGTTTCCCATCTCAAAACTTACTACATAAGAGATGTCTACACAGAGATGCTTTGCCTCTGATTGCAGTTCAAACTGCCTTGATTTGTCAGTGCACCAGCTGTGGTTTGACTGTTAATCCTCGCAGGAGCTGGTGGTAAGACACCAATGAACCATACCAGCTAGACTAATGTGTCCTCAATGGCCATGTGTTTATTGTTGGGCTCATTACCTCTTAAAGGATTCCTTTCTTTCATGTTTTTTTTCAACTAAGGGTGAAGAGAGGAAGATTGATTTGAGGAGGCGGTAGAGATAGAAATATGTTAAAGGAGTAGTTTGACATTTTGGATTCATGTGGGTATTTTGTTTTCTTGCTGAGAGTTGATGAGGTGATCGGCCTTGATCTTCATATTGACTGTACAGAGTGATATTGAACTGTTCCTCTAAGGCACAACAACATTACATCATGTGATTGCAGTGCAGCGCTTTTGGTATTAGATTTCATTGCAAGACAAGCATCTTCAGTACATTAAAATCTCAGTGAAAGTGATGATTAAAGTTCAACAGCAATAGGTTTTCATAAAGCACAAATACATCAATATACCTATATATTGCACCTATAGCTGCATAGGAGAGTTGTCATAAAGACCCGATGAGGAAAGCGCCTGCTGTTACATCATCACTGGTTGGGGTGTTGCCAAAATACTAATACAAAATACAATCTTATGATACAGAACAAAAGGCAGCATTCTCAGAAGGCAAACCTAATTTGATATCTGTATACATTTCATGTTATACTCATTAGGAGTTGATATAGGTTTGTCAGGAGGACAGAACAGTCGTGTTTCGTGGTGCTGTAGGTGTCATCTCAATGCTGCATCAGGTGGTGAATTTTATATCCAATGCCAGTGGTTTATTTTTTGGCTCCATGGCTCTAATGTAGAGCATGTGCATTAGATTACTGAGATAACCTGGTTGTGCTAATTATGAAGCCGTTGTATATGTTTGGCATGTAGTCAATGCCCATTGGCACAGAGACAAATGAGTGGGCTGCATGTTTATGACTAAAATAGTGATTCCACTATTTTTGTTTATTAGCTTTAGCATCATATTTCAGCATTCTGTTTATTTGAACCAGTGTCCTAAAGCAATTCTAAATCAGTGTCACTGTTAAAATGCAAATAGATAAATATTAGTTTCAGAGATTAAAATTGATGCAATTACATAACCAGTTCTAAAGCACTGACATATTTTCCTTTCTGTGTGTGTGTGTGTGTGTGTGTGTGTGTGTGTGTGTGTGTGTGTGTGTAAGATTCAGGTTTACTGCTCGTCTGTGTGTCTGTCAGACAGTTGTTATTTGGAGCCATGTCAGTGGTTTGTGGGAAAGCTGACCGCTCAGTCTGCCTCAACTCATGTGATCGAGGAAGAAGCCCGGATGCGTGATAGACAGCAGGGATGGTCAGTCATCTGTCATAGGGTGAGGAACTTTGGGGAACGCCAGGTGCTTGTGTCTGCAGGCACAATGAGAAGGTTTCATCCACCAGTGGGTTCTGGAGCCTGCATTTCATCGAAGAAGGCCTGGTCTTGCGGTGTTGCACGCTGAGGCATCCAGAAAACTACAGCAGACTCACAGCATGAGCTAGAGGTTTGATACAAAGAGACAAGATAACCGAGTTGGAGTATATGTTTGTCCAAGTAAGTTTTGGCTTCTTTTTTGGGTTTTAATTTCCACCCCATCCCTCTGTTCATTGATTATAGATACATAGTAGATATGTGAAATTTTGAAGAGGAATTAAATTAAATCGGCTGATGTGTGCTGGGAAGGAGGAGCTGCTGCCTTTTTTATAGCTTATATGCAGTTCCTTGATGAGTGATCTTAAGTTTTGGTCTTGACTTGACCGTAGTCTCTCTTTGTGTGCATGAGCCCTGAAACCGGACACACCCTTCCTCTGGATTCACCCTTTAGAAAAATAGTTAAGTCACTGAAGCCAGCAAATATGGTAAGAATCCATAGACAGCAAATCTGATTTTAGCCTCAGTGAATAACAGAATCTTTGTATCGATTGTCAAAATTAATCACAGAGTTTCACACCTGTACATGTAAATACAGGCTGGAGGAAGAGACATGCATTATTGAATGATATTTTTGTACTGTAGACTCACAGATTATGTAAATATCCTCAGGTTTAGCGTGTTTGTTTTTGTGCACTAGAGTTGCAGCATTGGAGCTGGACATTTGAGCATGGTGTCTCTCATAGTGTCTGATATCAAGATTTAGCCCCTGTTGTTCGTTATAAAGTCAAGAGCCCAACTGCAGCCAGCCATCCCTTTCTCCCACTCTCTGACAAGTGAAGGAGCTGTGACCCACTCACGACGGCGTGTGTGTGATCATTGCCTCTCAGTAGTCTCTGATCTCAATCACTTGGCACGCCCAGTTGTGCTGTGAGCCTGGTTAGGGGAAATCACCGCTTGTAGTGAGACCATCAACCTTCCACCAGCGCCGGGAGGGTCTCCAAACCTCAGCGGCCATGCCAGGCTCCGCCTGGCCGGAGCAGAAACAGGCATTCTCGTTACGAGGCAATTATGTGATCAGGCTTCAGAACTGGGATCGGCTGATGGTCGCAGGCTTTGGGGCAAAATATTAGTTTTCACATTCCACTGCAGCTGTCTAGATAGTTGTTCCTACCAGTCTGTATTATAGCGAAATGTTTTACAATCGAATCAATTTGAATCAATTTCCACTTGATTCAGTTTTATTATGCGCCTCCTTGTTCAAATTCCTTTCCTTCTCTGTACAGTTGTTATCATTACTTCACCACTCTACCTTGTCACTTCTTCACAACAGAGGAGCATTACTTGCAGAGAGTTCAGCTGCATGGAAACGTGATAGGCTGTGATGGAAATTCATTTTGACCCACTTTGATTTCTGTAGTCATAACAAGATTTTTCTAATGCAATGTGTAGTTGGCGAAACCACACACATTTAAAGGTCAATTCAAACTGATTTCCATGGAAGTGGCCTGATAAGAATTTATTTAGGCAGTCTACAGTTTGATAAGTAGTAGAAACACCGGAGGTCGAGAGTCACAGGGGCTGTGGTTTGACTCCAGCCAAGAGGAAAGCTCAGAGCTAGTATTAGCAGGTGAAGTCTGTCTAATCTGCTGACTTTGTGCAGATTTGTAAACACTTCTCCTTGATGCCCCGCCTCTGCAGTCACAGCTATATACCCCAACACACACACACACACACACACACACACACACACACACACACACATACGGGTATGCACATACAGTACACTGTGCATACACTTTTCCGAATGCCTAGATCTCTCTCAGGTGACTCAAACTCATCAACCTAACGCCTGCAGGAACGACCTGACAATTCTTAGAGGCATTGCAGTACACCGCAGCGGAGATTCAGACACGCAACCATCTTTAGTCGCATGTTGTGGCACGACTTTTGATGGAAACGCCGAACTTGCATCTTGATGAATGCAAACATCTTTACCTATTGTTTTCTCTTCTTCTCCTTGATGCTTGCTTATATTTGAAGTTGTTCCTGTTCAGGCTCAGGTTCAGAATCAGACAAGAGTTGCCGCTAGCAGCAGCAGTTGCAGCAGTGGTAACCTGTGTTATGTAAATGTAATGAACGTAGGAAGGACTTGAATAGGATTAGCCGGTGTTAAACCCCGAAGTTAGTTTAATCAGGTCCGATCCTTTGTCTCAGCAACCAGGACCAGTACCCAGCCCAGCTCGCATCACCGCTTAAGAGCAGCCTTTACCTGCTGTGAACCTGACCTGCTGACGCACTACCGTGAGGGAAAGAGTAGACTATATGTATGTAGATCATTATTGATAACATTGTTTCTCTTATTTGAAGTGGCCACTCACTGTCTGTTGCTATATTTGGTTAATCGGCGAATTTGGTAATTACTATAATATGAAAGAACTGCTGATGCTAATTAAACAGTTGATGTGTCAGGAACATTACCACTTGAGCACCAATGTTGCAATATCAGTGTATGATCAGTATATCACATATTTATTGTAGAAATGATAAATACTACAATAGTTATCTTTGAAATCCCTATAACCTGAATAGTTCAGACAGTTTATTTTAGTAATCCATGACAAGAGGTGTTATACTAGAAACATGGTGCAGCATGTCGCAGCTCTAGTTCAACAACACTTGTTTTAAAGTGCTTTTGAATTCAGATATGCTGATAAGATGCCAACAGCGCCTGATGTAATAATTTTATTTTACTGCCACACTAACTCTTAAAATGATTTAATTCAGTGGTTCAGCCCTTTGATCTGTCCACATTAAAGGGGTTCCAACAATTACATGCTCAGTTTAGTCGCCATGAGGAGACCGCCATAAAACAGATCTATAATGTCGCTCACTCTGTAGTTCTGAGAAAATAACCCCTGATGAGGTCATGGTGATGTCACTGGTGTTATCTCTGCATGGGCTTGGAGGCCATAAATTTGTAACAGAGTTCAGAAAAACTTGGGGTGTTGAGTCTTTAGAGACATTTAACATTTAACGCTTTAACAGGCATTTAACGGACACAGGGGGTTTAACAAAGACTGAGTTGTATTTAGAGCTGCAACGATTAGTGGATTAATTGATCAATAATCAACAGAAATTAATAAACCAATGTTTTTGATAATAACCAGCCGATTCATCAGTCATGAAAATAATATTATTGTATTGTATAATTGTATATAAATGTTGATCCAGGGTTTTCGGAGCTGACCCATGAGACCAAAAGTTAACATTCTGCCTCTTGCTGCTTCAAATCTTTTTAAATCGTCCTATGTAAATCCTCAACCTTAATGCAGTCTGATTCTGAATTGCTAGAGTACCCCTTTAATCTAGTGGATAACCAGATCAGAAGTCATCGGATCGATCTCCATTGCCTGCTCCTGCAATGAAATGGAAGCAATTAGTTGTATAGTCAGGGTGGGATCACACCACATTGAGTTTATCACCATTTATTTCAAATGAGAGCATCTGTTACTGACTGCGTGCAGATTGAAGCTGACGAATGTTGCATTGTTCTCTTCCTTATTGTAATAGTGATCTATTTAACTCAACAACTGCTAAAGTTTCTAGTTTTGGTTTAAGTTTTATCTCCGTCCTCTGGTAATTTCATCAACACAACTCACCACATAGACATCATGTGACCCTTTGGGTATCAGTGCGACTCATGCCCAGTGTCCTGATAAAGAAAAAATAAAACAATAATTACTTTGTGGACCTGTAACAAATTGAGCCTTGTTGGCTGCTTGAGTTCACAGGCCGAGTGGCAGGCACCCAGTGCAGCATATGTGGTATGCAGCCGAGCAGAGAGACATTGTAGTCATGTGATATCTGATGTCACACATGATGTCATTCATAACACACCGGCCTGACCATCATCCATCCCTCTGTTAGGCAGACAGTCGCTGTACTCTGACTCATCACATTTTTCTCTCCAGCTTCTAGACTCTCCTCTCTCCCAGCTTGGGTTTCATGGTGGAGGATGATGTCCTTGAAGCATGTAAATGTCTGAGTGTGTGTGTGTGTGGTTGAGTTTCATCCTTCATTTCTCCTCTGTTTTCTCAACCCAGGGGAAATTGTCGGTCTATAAATATGATTCATTGCCTCTGCAGCTGCATTGTATTGCTGTCTTTTCCTCTCATTCTCAGGTACACGCACACACACACTCATACACACACACCTCTGTAAAACCGTAGTTGTGTTTTGGTCTAAGATGAAAGAGACAGAAAAGAAATGTGCTGATTGGCAGCATATTTCAGCATTAACTAATTCAAGATAATTGAGCTTGATCACCTAGTGATGTGTGAAACAAGTGTAGGCGTGTGTGTGTGTGAAAGAATGATTATCAGGATCAGGAAGTGTGCTCAGTAGCGCAGTGATGTCTCTGTGAGGTGTGATGCTGCTCAAAACTCACTGTTGCTATTTTTAGCCTCTGTCCTCCTCCTCCCTTGCTCCCTCTATGTCTCTCTCCCTCTCCTCCTCTCCATCTCTCTCCCTCTCTGTTGCTAGGAGTCTGGCTGCTAGGACGGTCTCCTCCGGGGACCAAAAAGGTGTAACGACTAACGAAGTGGTGGAATAAGGAGAGAAGGAGAGGCAGCCGTGAAGGCTATGTTCTCCTATGATTGAAAATAATGTAACCTCTTAGCATACAATTTTTCCATTTTTGTTCTAGCTTGTCTCAGCTCTTCATCAAAGCTGTATGACATTTACACTCAGTGAAATATTCTAACAAGACTCCATGTTTGTCATGGCTTCACAGCTCCATAGATACATGAATATTTTAGATAACTTGTGCAACATTTTATACACTTTTCTCCAAAATTCAGGCTGACACATTTGATACCTGATGGTCAGAACGATTGCAAAAAATAATAACTGGCTCTTTACACCTGGAAGTGACAGAAGCTATGATATATATATGTTGATTTTGTACTGACAACATTTCTACATGCTTTCTAAGCAGATAATTGAACTATTCAGTGGACTGATTGTGCCAGTAACTTGTCAGTGTTAATTACTGCCTATTACGGAAATTGTCTTGAATTTAAAATGTTGACTCACTGTTTTTATTTAATCCTTCATCATTGGGGGAAAAAAAGATGTCTCTAATGAGGATGTTTGACCTGACAGATAGCTGTGAGTGCTTTTGTCGAACAGATGTGAGGTTGTGACCTGTGGTTTGATCATGCTGGCTGTTTGTGAGGGTCTCCCCCTTTTTAGTCGCTGTTTGATCTGTAACTCAGCACACACACATAGAGATGTACTCTGTCTGTCTGTCTCTATCTTTATGAAGCTTTGGCGAAAGTTCAATAAGGAAGATCTCTCCCTCATGTTCTGCCTCATTCCTCTATGAGTTAACGTGAGCTCCTATTTCACTCCGTCACTTCCACTTTCCCACGCTGTCAAATCCTTCCATTCACAATCCCAACGTCACCATATCTGACCAATCATCTCTCTCCTTGCTCTGGATGTCATTCTTTAAATATCATTGCAATTCTGCCCGCCTCACTTTCAGACCTAGTGTTTTAAGCAGCATATATAATAAATATATATACTGTACATAACTGGTGATCGGTGTATTTCTGTATTTATACGTCCTTAACACTTAAGTATTGGTTGAGCTCCAGCACATAGTCACTCTCTCCACCTCCCTCTTTCCCACACACACAATTTTTCACCACATTCCCACTTGAAATAAGATTGTATTTTAATTCCCTTGTATACTTATTCCTGATTATTATTTCATATATCATATAAGATATAAATGTAATGAATATAAATTGTCTTTTTTTGTGTTTTTTATTGATTTTGTTCTTTAGACAGATATCTCTTCTTTCTTAACTGTCACTCAGTAGCGAACCTAAACCACAGTGCACACTACCTAACCACACTGATCACACTGTTTGGTGTTCCTGCAGGGGTGGAGACAGAGGAGGATTATAGAAAGGAAAAAAAAAATTAGGACAACTGGGGGGCTTGGTTGGGAGGCCGCAGCTTTGAAGAAAAACATGTGAATAACTCTTTCAAATACTTTCAGTAAGACTCGATACTCACAGATTACAAATAGATATGATATATTTAAAAAGTTACAGAGTAATATTGGGGATATCAACATGACAAAAAGACTTTCACTGGCTTTTATTTCTGCGTCATTTCGTTTGTTCTCTGAGAGGCTGTAGTTGTCATTTCATACCAGCACTCTTCTTGATATTAAAAGCGAGAGACAGACAGACTGAAAGAGGGAGGTAGAGGTATGATGTCATGATTCAGATGATCGGTAGTGAGGCAGCAGACCAAATTAACCAGTTTCTCTCCTGCTGCGGCCCTCTACAATGAGGTCTTTCTCTCTCTACTCAATGAAAATGTCATCAGCAGTTTATGCAACGAAGCTAAAAGAAGCTGTGAAATTGTTGTCGGTTCCCCAGACTCTGCTCAGCGTCATGTGGTTCAGTTGCCCAAGTCTTCATCAACAAGATGACATTTAGGCATTTCTGTATTAGTAGCTCATTGTATGTGTTACCTATTCGCTAGTATTTGAAATGAATGAAGCTCAGTAAAGTGAAAATCCTCCTTCATGCTAAGATTATAACACCCAAAGGTTTTAGAGTCTAAATCCTGTAGTGATTTGTGGAGGTGTGGGTGTGAGCGTGGAGTGTTTTGTACTCATAGACTTGGTATGTCCCAAATAATACTTTAACAAAGATAAAAAGACAGGGTACACAGGATATTTTTATCTGCCGTCATTCTGAAAGTTTTATGATTAGACTTAATGTGCAGAATCAGGTTAAAGGGACAGTTTGCCCAGTTTAAAAATAACATTTCCTCATTTATGCCATATGATAGATTTATATGTGATGAATGATTCTATGCAAAACAAACACACCTACTGTAAATGTCAGTTTATGTGGATAACACACACACTGCTGCATACCACACATACCTCAAGAATTTGTTTACTTAATCCTCTTTTAACTCCTTAATTCAATTTGCTCTTGTCTCTCCCCTTATGTAATGTCAAATGTAAGAAAAACAACCTCAGTGTTGTTGGACCACTGACATCTGTCAACCTACACACACACATGCACACACATTCACTCACTGCAGGCCTTGTCTGTCTGAGTTTTTAAGGTCACAGGGTGGTTTGCTCAGTTCTTCAATCATCTTGCAAACTCCTATACCTTTAGAGGTAAGGATTCTTTGCATGTGTGTGTGTGTCTGTGCGAGTAAGTGCGTGCGTGCATTTGTCTGCGTTTGTGAGCTGGATTCCTCAGCCATGTGACCGGCAGTGTTCATCGCTGTTTTTCCACATGTCTGTGATCAGCTGATTGCCTCCAGTCACAAGTCCTCAAAGGCCTGATACAGTTTAATCATGATGTGTATATGTGTGAATATTGAGTGACCACACAATACCCACAACTGCATTCTTCAGTCGTTACGCGGTGTCCACTGTAACATTTTTCCCCCAATGCCCCCCCGCTCGCCAACAGGCCATTGCCTATGTCGAACCCTGTTATGAGCTGCTATTTGTTAAGCATTTTGTTCCCACAACTTTACTGACCATTACGAGCCACGTGCTCATGGCTGTGAAAACACTGATCCCAGTGTTTTCTCTGAGGTCATACTGTCTTAACTAATAGAGGAAAGAAGCATAAGTAACTCTGTTATCCTTCTTTTAAAAAAGGTTTTAGTTGAGCTGAGGTGGAGAAAACTTGAGTCAAATCTTTAATCTCTTATCTTAATTCCAGCCTACTTTGAAAACCAGATGGAGTAATTTATCACAGTGGGATCCTCAAATAAATACAGAAATTTCAGATAATATCAGAAAACTGGTATTTTTTGATAGCTGCCCTGTCACTGTCACATGTCTTTATCTAACTATTGTTTTTCCTTCTGTCTCTCAGTGTGCTCGGGTGTGGATCCCCGATGCCGAGGAGGTGTGGAAGTCTGCTGAGCTCACCAAGGACTACAAAAATGGCGACGCCTCCCTGCAGCTCATGCTCGAGGATGGAACGGTGAGGATGAATGGAGGAGTGGAGGAATCAGTCTCTCCCTTGTTATGTTTTTTCTCCTCTCAGCTCTTTTTGTTGCTCTCTCTCTCTCTCTCTCTGTCTCTCTCTGTCTCTCTCTGCCTCAAAGACACTTCAAAGTGCAGCGTCTCATTAGCGGTTATTGGTTTTACCATTAGCACTCTCCACAAATGAGACCCGGTTGCAAAGATGCCCCAAGGAGCATTTTAAATGCATAGCAGTGGATTTAATTCCTCAGCATAGAATACATACAGCTACAAGCACACATTTCTTACTTCTAGCAGTCATTAACAAGCACTCCTGTTAATGAATGCATGCTAGTAGTAAAACCATTTGCCATATTGCTCCTAGTAATTTAATATTCATGTGATCATACGTAAATGTAATTTGTAAAAACTGGTTCTGTATGTTGTGCTGGCTGTTTAACATCTTCAAAACCTGCAGTTGTCAGTGACATTTGTTGAAAACCGAGGCCATTAGCCAAGGACCAAGTGACAGATTTTTGGTGCCAAACCAGGCCAGTCAGTCAAATAATCAGATTATCTAATTCATTCCTGATGCTGAGAGACATCCTGTCGCGGAATCAAATACGCTTTTCAAGCAGTCATCAAGCAGAGAAAGAGATCCATTTGACAGGGAAATAAAAAGTTTAAATTGTGAGGATGAAAATGTGCATGAAGCATGCAAGCTGAAGTTTCCACAGAGAGAGGGGAACAAAACTACAAACACGATCAGTACAACAAAGCTTTGATTGACTGATGGTTTTGCTCTGGAACCGTGGCAAATCGGTAGCCTGTCTCATGACATTTCTGAGAACATGTATATGAAATACTGTATGAATACTTTCAGTGGGTGTGGATAACTGTTATTGATGATTTAAATGATGATGTCCACTGTAAGTCAGCCTCAGACAGTCAGACCTGAGAAACTGCAACAGCCAAACATGTCAGGAAGTTTAGAAATGCTCATTAGGAAGAAACCTCTCGGTGGATTTTATCACTTGACTTGAGTTAACCTGATGTACGAGGAAGAAACCCTTTCACTTTTGGCCTTTAGCAATAGGAAAAAAAGCATGTTTCTCTCTCATCATTTGGTAAGTATGAGCACAGAAAATAGTCTGTTGCTGTAGTGAGGTTGACTGCTGCTTATATTGATAAATTAATATAGAAAATACTTGCATCTTATTGGCTGGCAGGTGTCTGTAGAACTCAAATATCAGGACACCTCAGACATATTTTAATGTCAGCCCTGGGACTGTGTTGCTTTTCATGTGAGTGCTTACCTTTGATCTGTGGAAGATACAGTTACAAATCATGATGCACTGCTGTTGGAAAAGGGTCTCATATTAATATCTGTGGTGTACAGTTAAAGGGTCCTAACACAGGTCACAGTCATATTTGCACTGATCCACCACCTATTGTATGAGTTCATAGTTTTGTATTGCCCTTGGTGTAAAATAACATCCTGTGCCTCTTCTGTAACTCTCCTGTGTTGCTCTGCTTTCCCGATCGCCCTTAGAACATTGAGCACAAGCTGGACCCCAAGACGAAGAACCTGCCTTACCTGCGAAACCCTGACATCCTGGTAGGCGAGAATGACCTCACAGCGCTCAGCTACCTCCATGAGCCGGCCGTGCTGCACAACCTCAAAGTCCGCTTCATCGACTCCAAGCTCATCTACACTTACTGCGGTAGGAAGGCACTCTAACCATCTAATGAAGCTCTACTGAATGTTGTCAATACTTAAGTATGCAATGGTCATGTAAAGAAAATACTGGTGACATAGTGTTGAGAGTTAATCATAGTCCTGTTTAGCAGTATGTCTGCTACAACTGTGTGATCAAATAACATGAAACCTGCTTAAGTAAACAGTTAAGATTGTCATTGATTTCCATTGCATTTATAGCACGGTCATACCCTTTTTATATCATTGTTGATCGTGGGTTCCTGTCTGGTTGTCACGCCAGAAGAGGGACAAAAATTAGTGTGTCCACCCAGTTATGTTTCCATCATCAATCGGAGCTAGAGCCAATAAATACCCTTGACTACTGCAGAGTCATTTGACCCAAGAAGAAATGGTGATTGTACCCTTTCCCACTAAGGACTAAAGCCAGATGTTAATGGGTTGCTTGTCCAGTGTAAAAGGGGCTTCAGTGAAGACAGAGACCCAATGTTTGTTCATATTACAGCATGCTAATCAGCTGTATGATGCTTCAAAATGGATTTTATAGTTTATTAGTTGAGCGCTGTCTTGACGTCTGTGACCTTCAATAACCTTCGCTGTATTTATGTCATTAGTTAAGCACAGTTTATTATCCATTCAGTGTTTGTATGCTATGCTTGTCGAGTATGTTTACATTCATTGATAAAACTTGTCCTTTCTTAGCTGCAAACTATAGACCTGTTCACTACTGTTGTTTAGTCAGGTATTACTCGCAGCAAAGTCAAGGGGACACATTCAAAGTATGTGTTTCGCTTATTTTTCATAGTATTTTTTACTGTCTCAGCTGAGTTTTCATCAGTTTTGGAAACTCACCAATCACTACTTGCTCTATGTGTTTTAAGTTTAAGTTTTGTTTTTGCTGCAAGTACAAATGTCGTGAAAAATGTCGCACATTGAAATAGAGCCATTTGCACATTAATAAGATCATCTTTTTTGAGTCTAACAAGATTTATCCCCAGGTTTTTACTATTCACGAGCACAGTGTTGGCTTCAGGATCTTGTTTTCTCCTTATGCTTATGTTGCTGCTGTTTTGAACAGGCAACTGGTATTTTGAGAACAGATAATGGACAATATACAATACATATTATCCTTATACTGCCTACCCTCATAAGTAGCTTAACATTGTGATACCTGTTTAGTACAGCTCAGTTCAGCTGCAGGTGAGCTCATACCTTTTATCCGTGTCATAGGAATTGTCCTGGTGGCCATCAATCCGTATGAGACGCTGCCAATCTATGGAACCGACATCATCAATGCCTACAGCGGTCAGAACATGGGAGACATGGACCCACACATTTTTGCTGTGGCAGAGGAGGCTTACAAGCAGATGGCCAGGTTTGTGTGTATGTGTGTGTGTGTGTGTGTGTGTTACCTGAGTAGCTCTCATTACAGTCTCCTTGTCGCTCAGCCCCCCCCTCCCATCAGGGTTTGTAGGTCAAAGCTGAGACAGAAATAGCCTCGTGGTGGTCTCACCGTCTCTCTCACTCTCACACACACTCACACTTAAACACTGTGGTTTTCCCCTGCATGAGCCAACCAATAAACCCCCCCCCCCCCCCCCGTCAGTACTGTACAGAAAGTTTAGTCAGCGCTCAGATCTCTCTCCTTCCTTCCTTTACTAATGCTGCATGGCACTGAAAATGATCCCCCATCTTAGTTTATCTTCCAGCTCTGACTGAGGACCTTACATGTAGTGTAAGGCTATACAGTTAATGATATTCATTATGTATGCTGTGTTATATTATTTTCATATTAATCCTACAATTTGGAAATAATGAAGCGCAAAACTGAATATTTTTAAATAAGATGTATGGTATGCAAATAGTCTATTCTTCACTGATATGAATCATTTAATTAATAGTGTGTTTGTGCAGCTCCACTGACACAGTGAGACTGTAAATAGATAAAGTGTTGATGTGTGTTATATACAGATGTGTTGATACCCTTCCACTTAAAAAAGAAAAAATGAATTCTTCTCTGAAATAAATTGGAACTGGCAGCTGTAATTGACATCCACTATTCATTATTCGATATTCAACAGAACATTGCTTTGATTTTCAAAGTAACAAATGAAAATGGCATAGTCAAAAATGTTGGGACCATTAACCATTGTGTAGTCCATTCTTCTGAGGTAATCACTGCAGTCAGGCTCTTTTAGTAAATCTTTATGAGACTTCTGCTCTTCTCAGCTGATAGTTTGGCTGAACTCTTCTTCAACAAACTGCTCTAGCTCTCTCAGGTTTGATGGTTCTTTCTCCCAACTGCAAGTTTCAGCTCTTTCCATAGATGTTCAGTTGGATTAAGATCAGGACTCATAGCAGGCCACCTCAGAATGGTCTAGTGTTTTCCTCTCATCTCTTCTTGGGTGTTTTTCAGTGTATATTTCAGGTCATTATCCTATTGGAGGAGCCGTGACCTGCCACTGAATCAGAGCTCTCTGACACTGAGCAGTATGTTTCCAGAGTGCCTTGATAATCTTCTGATTTCATTTTGCTGTGTAGATTCAAGGCACCCTGTGCCAGATGCAGCCAGTCATCCCCATAACATAACTCAGCCTCCTCCATATTTCGCTGTGGGGATGGTGTTCTTTTCTTTAAAAGTTAAATTTTTTCTGTAAACATACAGATGATGTAACTTACCTGAAAACTAATTTTGTCTCATCAGTCCAAAGGACAGTCTCCCTGAAGCACTGTAGCTTGTCAACATGCATTTTATCAAAGTCCAGGCAGGTTTTTTATGTTTCTCTTTCAAGCATGATTTTTTCCTTATCTCCTCAGACAACTCTCCTCTTTTCTGTTAAGTGTGATGCAAACAATGATACCAAAGAGCACAATGAAGAATTTTCTTCATTTAAATAGGCTGAGTGATCATAAGATTGAAGACACCTGTGATGGTAATAGATATAATATAATATATAATATAACTACAGTCCACTTCTAGAGGGTAAACAATCATTGTGTCCAGGCCATTTTAGAAGATCTTTTCACAGCTTCTGTGTTTTATTCTTTTACAAACCAAAGGTGTGCAGGTGTGCATATCAAACAAGATTTTAATTTCAACACTTTCCAGAAAGAACAGAACATTGTTTCAGTGAGGTGTAAGGGTACCAACACTTTGGCCATGCCTACATATAGTATGGCATGGTTGTGTCTTACCACTTAATTTAGTTTGTATAGCCTTATATGAGATAGAATGTCTGAATGGGCTTTACAGGCCCGCAACAGCTCTGGACACAACCTGTGCTCTGTAGACCAGGGGATGTCATGGAAAAAAACTGAAACCATGTGAGAGGGTGTTCAAAGAAATATCCTGCACTCTGAGAAACAAGTGGATCACAACCAAGCCAGTTTCTCTTCCAGCAGTTGGGAGTTTATTCCAAAGAAAGGAGGAGGAGGCAGCATAGCCTGAGGAGTTTGTCTCAGTTCTGGGGATAAAGAGGAGGGCGGCCTGCTGAGATATTAAAGCACACAGAGGAACAAGAGGGGTTGTAAGGTGTGTTAACACCTGCTCTTCCTGCAGGCACCGAGAATGTTTGTTGATGATTGCATCTGACATTTTCTATCTGCACAAGACCTACCCCTGGCATGGTTTGTGTCACACTCTAATGATTAAACTGTGCAGACCGGTGCATGCACTTTACACCAGAGTAACCCTTAACCTCAGCCCTAATTTGATTTAACCCTGTTAGTCCAAACTGGTCTTCACAGTCCTACAGTAATGCATGATTTATACAGTGTTCTCTGTGTTTCAACCTGTCAGGGATGAGAGGAACCAGTCAATCATTGTAAGTGGGGAGTCTGGAGCAGGAAAGACAGTATCAGCCAAATACGCCATGAGATACTTTGCCACGGTCAGCGGCTCCGCCAGCGAGGCCAACGTAGAGGAGAAAGTCTTGGCTTCCAACCCCATCATGGAGGTGAGGACTCGATGCTGACCTCAGATTACTTTCAGTTTTTTCTTAAAGCTGGTGTTCGCCTGTTGCAGAAAGGAAGAACATTTTTGAAAATATAAAACAACAGCAACATTTTTTCACAAATTTTCCATTTGTGCTGCTGTTTTTATTATATTCATTGTTCAGATTTACTGATGGATTTTTACACTCACTGAATTTGTGAAATCACTTGATGTAACTTTGTACATTGTTAAAATTACAGGTCAGAACACTTAGGAAATGTGTTGTGAGTGTAAGATCCACTCCCCTGAGACTGCTGAAAAAAGCTCTGTTCCATTGCTGTGAATTTGTCGTCAAAGTGGAAGTCTTGTGTCACTTTTCCTGGCAGTCTGTGTATAGACGCTTGTTTCTTTGGCCCAGTTACTCTGCGGTATATGCACAAGCTTAGTTGATTTGTGGATGAGATTGTTTGTGCTTCTTCTCTCATCTCTTCTCCCCTTCACTGGCATTTTACTTTCTCCCCTTCAGTTTCTCTGCCACACTCTCTCTTTCTGGCCTCAGGCTGCTCTCTCGCTGTGATAACACAGGTCTTATGTTTAAGTGTGTGCATATTTGTGTATTTCTTCCCACAGAGTCATAAAGACAGGAGGGGCTGGAGAGCTCTCCTGTGCCCATATGCCACTATATCCCCACAACCCCCCACCCTGCTCCACCTCCTGCCATCCCCCAACCCGCCCGTCCTTTCCAACCGCTCTGCTAACATCACCCTCCTCCTCCCTCCCAGCCACCACTTTCACCTCGAGCCAATCAGAGACGAGCTGACATGAAATGAATAGAAAGCTTTCTTTCGTCGCAGTGATGTCACTACAGCCTCTAAGCCTGGAGGCAGAGTAGATGGTTGCATCAGCCTTTTTTCGATATTACAAAACCTGTGTGTGTATGTGTGTGTGTGTGTGAGAGAGCGAGTGTTTGTGCGTGGTGTTTGGCTGATGCAGGCACAGATTGGAATACCTGCTCTGCTGAAAGACTCCTTGTCTGCAGTGAAAGACTGTGTGTTTGGCCTTAACTCAGCAAGAACCTTCTGTGTTCACACGCGATTTAACTCTTTGTGTGTGTGTGTGTGTGTGTGTGTGTGTGTGTATTTGTATGTAGCCCCACCCGTCTCCTGACAATTCCTAGTGAGTTCATTGATCAATCCTGTTTACTGAACTAAGGCTGCTGACTGCAGATGATTTGTTTGCCGATGTATAGTACAGTACTTCAGCAGGAAATGCCTGTCAACATATAATTGATCCAGCTCTTGTGTGTGGAAGGACAGAGATCCATTAAAACTTACTAGTGCTTTGTCAGTTGTGGTCGCACCACAAATAATCTGCAGCCTGTTTCAGGTTGTAACAAACACAATGAGAGGCCGTGGTGTAGTAGTTTTAGAATCAGGTGAATGTGCTGAGATTTGGATAAGAAAACTGATACCACTTGCATGTCTATATTAACAGGACGCTACTACCAGCAACCAGTTAGCTTAGCTTAGCATCAAAAAATGGAAACAGGAAGAATTGCAATGGTTCTGTCCATTGGTAATCTTGTCTGTTTAATCCAGACAAAAACAGAAGTACAGTAATGACACATCGTGGTTTTAGGGAGTTTATGTGCTGGACTGTTTATTGGCTGGGAGCAGTGACATCCTGGCAGCGACAAGACTTTTTGTCATAGTCTGGATTTTGTTAACTTACGACACTGCTAGGGTAGCTGTTTCCCCCTGCGTCCGGTCTTTATGCAAAGCTAAGCTAACTGGTTGCTTCCATATTTACCTTATAGACGTGAGAGTGGTATAGATCTTCTCATCCAACTCTTGGCAAAAAAAATGAATAAGCATATTTCCCCAAAAGGTTGAACTATTCTGTAATGAATTCTTTAATGAATGAAAACAGTTTCACTGTCACTGTAGCATCTTTGTTGCCTCCTTGTACTTTCACCACAGCGCCTCATAAACACAGGAGAAATTGCGATTCACTCTGTTATTCCCAGACAATTTGAATAACCTTTTGTACTCAGTAGTTTTAAACCAAAATGTAAAATGTACTGCTACACCATTTGCTCTGTCAAAATTTATAACACATTTTAAAACATAATCACTACAAATTGCTGTGTGTGTTTTAACATTTGTGGTTTTCATATGTCACTCAGGCCATTGGAAATGCAAAGACCACCAGAAATGACAACAGCAGTCGTTTCGGCAAATACATCGAGATCGGCTTTGACAACCGCTACCGCATCATCGGTGCCAACATGAGAACATATCTGCTGGAGAAATCACGAGTGGTCTTTCAGGTGAGCGCACAAATGCACATTCGAGTTTGCATGAACGCACACACACGACCTGTTTTGTTTCACTTGTCTGGATGTTACATTGACGTCCATTCATTCCTTTGCTCATTGCAGTCTATTACCCCTGCCTCAGGCATCACAGACAAATGAACAAAGTTAACCTTTGCACATAACGACATTTTATTTTGAACTCGACTCTTGAAGGAACTTGACGCACAACACGCACTATTAAAGCTCTCACCTGCATTCAGCTTCAGCTCAGTCAGTGGTCAGTTTTCAGGTTGTAGAGTTTGTCAGTCTTTCTAAAGTCACAGTGGCATGGCTGTCCTTCAGCCATGTTACCTAGGTTCCTGATAGCAAACTTCTTTCTTGCTGAAGTGTCTTTGTGTATCTTTCTGAACTTGTTATTCACAAATACAATAAACCTAAACTGATCTTACACTCTGGCTTCTTGCAGGGTTATAGGAAAAAAGAATTTCCTATATTGATTTGTTATTGCGTTTTTCACAACCACTCTACTTTAGCTTGTTTCCTTGACATCTGGGGTGTTTCTGGTATATGAGCCATCAAAGCCTGCCAGCAACAATGTCTTTATAGCATGCACTACAGCCATAATGAAGCACATTCAGGGGTTTATTCACTGACATCAGGATGGTTGTGTTGTTGCCAAAATCTATGAGTTATAGCTTACTGCCTGATTTGAGCCAATACAATAAAACATTTTAAAAATCTTATTTATCCAGGAACAGACTCCTGCCGGCTCTCAGAAATTACAGTAAAATTACCTTGTAATAGCACAACTATATTTGTACTGGCGTTCTGCATGTTGTGTGGGTTCACCATTACAGTGTTTACCTGTAAACTAATACAATCGACTGCCTTAAATCTCAGTTCTCTCAGAGTTGCATTGGTAGTTAAAGGCAACACATGCACCATAACACATCTGCAAGCAGACGCCTAATATCATCATGTCTGTGACTCAAAGGGGCATTGGCTTTCAGTGGCTTATATGTGACTGTAGGATTGCTGCATATGCACGCATGCATACAGATGCACACACAGCAAATAGGTAGCTATGTGACGTAATGTGAAGTATCACACTGTTGGAAAACAAGCGGGCAACATACTGAACAAGAAATTCCTCTGTTCTCACAGTAGACCTCTCAGCTACTCTTGCACCACTACATGTCACCAGATACACTGTAGATAATCAGCACATTTAGTAGATGATCTTATGACTTAACTTATGTAGTATGCACCTCTCTTCTGCTTGCCTTTTATACAGTAACTACTTCACTGATTTGCAACAGCTTACTGTACTAGTCCTGCCTGAACTGCTGATGCATCCTCAGTCACTGCATATACTGCAGAATACTGCAGGGCAAATACAGGAAAACTGCACCAGCATGAAGGAACAGCGATCACAGATAGACCCTCAGCAACACTGACTGGAAGATGCATAACAGGATATTTACTCAGCATAGTAGTAATGTAACTTAACTTTCTGATCCCACAATTTAACAATGATGTTAACCCTGCAGTAGCGATACAGTAGATAGTAGCTACAAATTTCTAAAATGTTCTCTCTTGGGAAGATAACTAAGAAAACTAAAGTAGCACGTATTAACTGTCAGTCTAGCCCTGGTGTCCTTTTAGAGTAGGAGAAATATGCAGCGATGACTTCCTTCTTCACAAAGACAAGTAGGAGGAAACAAAGTGAACCTGACTGACACTGACACTCCTTTCCTCTTCCCCCACTTTCTCTCATTCTGTTTTTTTCAGTGTCAGGACATACATTCTTACATAATGATTTCAGTTGTGTACTTTTCCTTGTCAGATCTTTCTTAAGATTTTTTTCTCTCTCTTAACAGTCTCCGACAAAGTCTCAGAGAACTCATATCAGTGCATATGTTTAAAAAGCACAGACACTGTCTTGTGCATCACTCCTGTTTTCTTTCCAACTACTTGTCATGAAACATTCTATATCGATAAACTTTACCTATTTTATCTTATATAACTTTATTATATATTCTGCGGGAGTGTGTTTGCATCCGGTGGAGCGAGTTGGGCAGCGTCTAGATAAAGGAAAAATATGTATATATATCTGCACACACAGGTACATGTGCACACTCACGCACACTCTCCTGTCATAGACGGCACTGTCAAGGAATGAGGAAGTTTGTGGAAAGACACGTTTACTTTCCCCCTCACATTTTTCACATGCTTGGTTCCAGTGCCGCATTCATAGAAGTGTGTGTGTGTGTGTTTGCATTCTGCGTTTGGGTGTAGTAGCATAATATGATTTGAGTGAAGAAACAGACTTCCAAATCTTGAGGCCTTTACATTTTGTTTCTAGCTTTACAGCACCCTCACAGTGCACCCTTTTTAATATGCAAGTTATATATTTTCATCAGAAAGTGGCCAGATTACAATAATGATACCTATTTACAATATGATTCATCAGGTACCCTGTCATGAGTGGAAGCCAGATGCGTCACATATTCTCTGTGTGCCGGGCAAATGTGTGAGTGTGGTAAAATAAACATGTAACATTTCCATCTGCCTCAGTAACATCTGTTGACATGCCCGTGAGCAAAGCATTGAGTTGCCAAC
Organism: Lates japonicus; assembly: GCA_033238685.1. Lineage (NCBI taxonomy): Eukaryota > Metazoa > Chordata > Actinopteri > Centropomidae > Lates > Lates japonicus. The sequence continues at coordinate 317,049 of BRZM01001485.1, forward strand.
TGCTTCAGTTGAGCTTCAGATGTTAAACTGTCAAACTGTAGAGTACAGATATGATTGTAAAGAAACAAAGCAGACTGATTAACTTTCCTGCATGAATATGGTGATTAGGACCAAATATGTATGGGACTGATCAGTAACATTTCACAGCGATATATTTGAATAAACTAGACGATGCTACAGGTGTATGTGTGCTTGTTCCCTCACAGTATATACTTGTCATGCTTTCTTTCAGAGGCGGATGAGGGAGAATTATCATATCTTCTATCGGCTCTGTGCCATCATCCCATCTGCCTGAGTTCAGACTCTGAGCTGAGTAAGTCTCATGCACCTGTGCGTGCACACACACACACACACACACACTGACCACAGCTGATCATTTTGCTTTAACTGTGCATTCACACTACAAGCAATTACAAAACAGTGGCCTCAAATCTGCTCGCTTTTTGTACAACAGGAGAACAGCTTCATCAAGTGATAAATTAGGCTCAGGCTTGTCATAAGAAGTCATGTACAGTAGAGATAGACTGATATGGTTTTCAGGGCGATGCGATTGATAGTAGTCAAGAGGAGGCCGATAGCGATATTTGGAGCCGATATTCATTTGGTAAAAGTGAAAATATTGGCGTCAAAATTTTGAATAATACAAACTCCTAACACTTTGTTTAAATGCCTTTCAGCATATGTTTATTAAACAGCACTGATTTGCAACATGTTAAGGTTTTTTTTATCTTGGACAATAGACATCTTTGTTTTAAAATTCAACAAAAGTGCAGGGGCTCCCAGGCTCAGCATGTCAATAAGTTCGTGAAACTTAAACAATACAATAGCTCCCTAAAGTTTTCCACAGTAAATAATAAAACATATATCTGCTCTCGGGCTTCTCTTGACAAGCTTTTTCTGCTCCTCTCCGCCGTATTATTGTGAGCACTGGCCACATGCACAACTTTCACTGCTGATTGGCTGTGACCTGGCTCTGCAATGTAACCAATCAGATGTGGTGCTGTGGAGTGGGACAATGCTGGAGATAAGTAGTGACTGCTGAACAGAGAGGCTGTGCATCAGAACCAAAAATATTGGTTTAAACTGATCTCTTATCGGCCGTCAGATTTTTTAAAGGCCGATGCCGATCGTCAAAATGCTGAATATCGGTAGCGATAAACATCAATAATCAGTCTATCCCCTAATGTAAGTCTTAATGTTGCTACAGGGCAAAACACTTGGCGCTTCATAATTATAAAGCCCTCATCTGAATGAATGTATATCTCAAGTATGTTGCTGAAATCAACTTCAAATCAAATTAAACAACTAAAATGAATAAAATAAAATCAATGTGTATTTTATTCTGTCCTGCGGTTCCTGACGTTGGTTTGCAGGTAATGTTTTTCTCTAGGGGTTATAGTTTTGTGAAGAAACTTTCCCACAAATGGAGACAGAACAGGCTTATTTAGCAAAGAGGGTATGGAGATTATGCCAATCTATTCCGTCTCAGAACATGCACCCACTCATGAACCCGATTGCCATTCATCGAATGAAACTAGTGATTTTAGCTTGTTTGTGCAGCAGTGAGGGTCTAGAATCCGACTTGGAATACTCAGCACAAACAAGCCTCAAAGAAAGCGTCCAGAGAGTTAGAACTGAATATGAACATGGCCCCTTTTTTACATCAGTTAAGCAGTGGCTCTCCACAGCAGGAAAACCTTCCCACAACACTGAAAATCCATCATCTCAGTGACTGGCTGAAACCAAAGCATAATTAAAGTTTAATTGCCACTATTTCTGGTTGCTTAACAGTCATATTTCAAACTGCAACACCAACTGGAGATGATCCTGCTGTGGGCCCAAGATAGAATCAGGGTATAAAAAGATGAACCCACCCCGTCCCCTACATCTCCAAAAACATTTTTAATAACTGCAGTGAGGTTTTTGAAGAGAGAGCTGCCATGTATCAGATCAGTTTAAACAGCAAACTCATTGACTCAGTGGATGAACAGGCTCTCATGAGTGCTCCCACTGTGGACCTACACCTACTCATCTAGTCATGGGATGCACAAACACAATACACGCACACACTGCTGGCTGTCACTTACAGCAACTCATTTGGCCCATGCACGCACACACACACAAACACAGCTGCTGTCTTTCCTTTCCTGCTGACTTCCTGGCTCAGTAAATAGAGTAGTTGTCACATGCATGTCAGTGCCTCTTGTTGCCAGGCAACAGGCCGTACCTCAATTCAGTGTGGAGTGAGTGTGAAGAAACTGATTGTGGTAAGTTAGGTATTTATCTGTTGTTGCTGATTTGACTTTACTTGAGCCATCTGCAGACTCCTGATATGGTGTCTCTGTGTCTGTGACAGTGTCTCAAGGTGAAAGTTGGCTGCTTTCAGAATTCACTTGTCTGTAAGTGAGTCAGCCTGTGAAAGTCCGATTTGTCAAACATGACTGTGTATCCTTGTGGTGCTATTATTGTACTAACGAGACCATTTCCTCTCAATTTAAAGTATAGCGATGATAAACAATGAGTTAAAAACAACCACCTCAGCAGGAAACTGTTATTTTCTCTATTAGGAAACCATCTGACTATGAACATCTTTGGTGATTCTTCTGGTCCTTTTACCACAGCCAGATCAAATCACTAGCACTAGCAATCACTAGCAAATCACAGTTGTTGCTATGGTTACTAGCAAAACGAGAAACCATAGTCACTGGTAATATTAAAAACATTGCTAAGATTGTCCCAGTGAATAGTTTTAATAGACAAAGTATCTTATGATGTCTTAAATCATATTTGTGTTACTTTCTCATTCAGTTCTGCATTATAAAGGAGAGTGCCAAGTTACCACAAGGTAAAACTGCACATACTGCACATTCTGAATTGTTCACTTTCTCCATCTCTCCCACTTTCAGGTAGTGCAAGCGACTTCCTGTACCACGAGGCAGGAGCCGCCCAGCCCGTTATCGGCGGTGTGGGCGACACCAGGGCATGCACCACTCGCAATGCCTTCATTGCTCGGTAACACCACATACACTCGTGTGTAAAAATATAAACATCTGTGTGGAAGATGTATGAATATCTATAGTCTAATGCATGTCGTGAAGGCGCATCAAGCTGCTGGATGCACTAACTGATATTTTAATGTGAAACAGTAAGATAAATGAAATAGCACCAGACAGGTTAGAGTTGAATGTGTGGATCATTTTAGGCTATGAACAAAGGATTAAAAGATATGGATTTACAGCAGGAGTTAAGACTGGAGTTACAACACTGAATGTAAGTCACTCAGACATTCTTACCAGTAACCTGTGTGTCTGTCTGTGCTTGTCTCTGCAGGTATCAGTAAAGGTCCTATCAGATAGAAGTTGTTCCAGGTCTTGGCTGCTATTCTTCATCACAGAGAGCGTGGAAATAAAGGACAGAGATTCAGACAGCAGTCTCATTCCTGTAAGGGATAACATTTATCAATCAGTACTGACTGTCAGTGAGACAGTTGCATAATATTTTATAATATTTACAATTGTCCATCTGTGGTCATGTGCATTTTGTTTAGACATGGTTAGTTTTATTTGAGCTTATCTTTGTTCTCATGTTCGGTTGCATTATTGTTCAGTTTGTCCTTATTTGACTTTGCTTTGACCTATGACATGATCTTAAGTGATGAATGTTAGCCATCCCATTTACACAAAATACCACTCCTCAAACAAACCTATACAGACTGAATTAAAATATGTTTAGAATAGTATGGAAAAGTGCTGCATTCACGTCCTGTCTAGTCACACTGTCTCTGTGTGACAGCAGCACTCAGCTGGAAATGTGTACATGGTCAAATGTGCTCCCACAGTTTTGCTTTTTAAAAGCTTATGACACCAGAAAGGCATAATATTAAATTCTCTGTAGTTGAGACTTAAATTAGCAGTTATCATGAATATGATGGCTTTTAATATTGGGCAGTCTGAAAACACTTACAGTACTTCATAGATTCATTGTGAATGTGTTGATTTGATCTACGTGTGAAAGGACTCCCATATAGCAGTATGAACTCACTCGTATTGATCACATTACCACATTCACTGCAAGTGATGCATCTTTGGGTATTAGGTGATGCGTCTGTAAGGACAAATACAGAAGTAGAGTTTTTCAAGTGAAGAAATAAGATGTCAGTGCTGTAATTCTATGCACTTATTTGCACCACTTATTTATTTTGTAGCATCAACCTCAACCTTGAGGGACAACAGTGTTTGTCAATGGGTCAATGGGAAAATCCACCTTTTTTCTTAGCTAGCGTCTGGCTGGGTTTCTCCTGGTAATGACTTAAATCCTACTTTTTCCTTTTGGCCAACAATACGCCACCCCTGGCGGCGTTCTGCGACCTGGTGGGCGTGACCTACCAGGACATGGCTCAGTGGCTGTGCCACGGAAGCTGAAGGCAGCCACAGGGCCGGTATATCAGCCCCTCCTCGTCTCCAGGCTACCAGCGCTGGCGCCCACCATATAAACATATCTCGCCAAGCTCTTCAACTGGATCGTGGAGCATGTCAACAGAGCTCCTGACCAACAATGTCAAACAACATTCTTTCATTGGGGTCCTCGACATTTTATGCAGAATGCACAGCGTGTCTGTGTCTGACTGGTTTCAGAGGATGCCAGACAATCAGAGCTTTTGAATATCCTCATTTGTCAGACTTGTCGACCAATTACCCAAACTTTATATTTCACGCCAAGGTTAAATACAGCCATGAAGTAAATTTCTGTGACAACAGAAATCACGCATAGTCTAAATTTGATGTATTAACAAACAACTTACGCTCGTAAAGATGTTAACAGATTTATCAATTCCACTGTTCTTCCTCACAAGGTTGGGGCGTTTGAGATGTAGCTTTGAGCAGTTCTATGTAACTTCATGTGAGAAACTGCAGCAACAATTCAACATGAGTGAGCCATGTGTGTTTTCCCTGTTGGATTACATTACTGTTAACAGATATGAAATATTACCTTTATTACCAAATGTACGGCAATTTCAACTACGGGTCTCTGTGCACAGCATGTGTATTTCAAACTGGGTGGGAGGTATGAAAGACAGATCCCTGGACTCTGATTGACTTCTACGACAATCAGCCCTGCATTAACCTCATAGAAGCCAAGATGGGAATCCTGGACCTGTTGGACGAGGGTACAAAGTACTGATTTAGTCTTTTTGAATTATATTTAGTGCTTACAGCGCTGAGACGTGTCTCCAACATCACAGATTTCCTTTATTTGATGCAGTTTACTGTTCAGATCTTTGGGGAGCTCTACCCCTCTTTAAATCTTTGATTCTTTAATATATCTTACTAAAAGGAGTCTGCTTTATCTGCATTACTAAGACTTATCCAATACTGTTGGTGGAACAAGCAGGAAAGTAAGAGTCCATGCTGCACATTAATATGAGCATGGGCAATGAGGCGAACATCTCAGGTGAGAACATTTTTTCTATTCACACCCTTGTGCTTTACATTTACCACCAATTTTCGACTTGGTCTCCAACACCTACATGTATATTTCACATCAGAGTTTACCTGCAGGAAGGAAACGCAGAGTGAAACATTACAGTCACACAACAATTAAGCGGCAGCTTCTCTTTGTTCTCTCTGACCATAATGCAGTGAAACTGAGATTCGAGAGGCAGGCACAAGGTTCTATTCATGCTCATTGTGTTTCATGTTTTTCAGATTATTTTTCATCAACATCACTAAGATGGTTATTAAATATTGAACACCTTGAGCTACCAATTCTGAATAATTCAGTTGATTGTTTTTATTTTGGTAATATTAAAACGACATAGCTTTCAGAACTGACGTTAATGTTGAGTTTAGTGTCAGTTGAATATATAAAATATCACAGTTAATGTCACATTAGACCGTCAACTGTGTCAATCAAGTACTCATATCTGTACCATCTACACACTTTCATAGCTCAGCCAGATCACCTTTAACACAAACTAATCTCTCTGTGACGTAACCACGACAATTTATAGACTGTTATGACATTTGGGGTGGGCGCGTGCACCAACATTATTGCACAGAAATGTTCTTGCTGTGAGGAAAGAAAAAGGCGGTATGCATTTAGGGAGAAGAGAATAGCAAAACAATTTAATGCAATACAATCTAATAACAGCAATAAATACAGATCGACTGAAAACAATCGTTTTGTTGTACAGGGTTTCTGTTTTACTGGTCACCCAGTGTAACTATGAGCAGATTGGTTTACTCTCATCATTTTCCCCTGATTACTTTCTTCTGTGTCCACTCTCCTTTGTCTTGCAGATACCTAAAGGTACAGATGATTCTTGGGCTCCAGAAACTGTACAACACCACCTGAAGACCTACTCCCTCTTTGAAAACCGCATGTCCAACCCGCGCCTTCATCATCCAGCATTTGCTGACAAGGTGAGCCTCAACTGTTTTGTTTATGCATCGTTAATCATTCTGCTTACGAGTCATTTTGTTTCCTTAGTTTGGTATTTTGAAATTCAGATTTTGTTCCTTACTCAGCTGAAAAGTAATGACAGGGCAGGTTTTGGTTTGAAGGACCAGTGCATTTGTGTTACAGTGGATCTTTTAGCTACATTGACAACATTTGAGAACAGATTGGCTGCGGTGTCTGCTGCAGTGTGGTGTGGGACTATTTTTGGATAAGCTGGGAGGACATTAGACTTTTTATTGTTCACTGTTTTTCATACAGAGCCACACCTTGCTCTCATCTTTAAATCTCAGTCTCACTGGGTTACAGATAAGCGGGTCCAAGGACTAATGTAGGCTGTCCCATGAGATCCCTGATGTTAAATGGGATCCCTTGGTATTTCTGACCAAATGTTTACGCAGTGTTTGAGCTTAGGTATAATAAAAGACTAGCATCAGGGACTGGGCTGTATATAGCCACCCTACCATTGATTTGCCTGTGAGCTGTGACTGGTCGCCTGGTTGACTTAAAAACCAGTAGATGAAATCGTCATGTTATTTAAACATAGGTTATGTCCATGATTAGGCTTAAATAATGAGGTCAGTGTGATGAATACAGAGCAGCATGTTTGTGCCTTACAAGAAATCTATAAAAATCACAACATCCTGCCAGTCATGGAAATCATTTAAGGTTGGCTTTTAGAAAGATTTTTAGGTTTCAGTAACAAATAAGCAAAGTTAACAATAATATATTGTGGTTGTAACACAAACGTAACTCTGTTGTTATTATTGTTAGTGAGCAGGTGAGGTACCAGTGTGAAGGTTTCCTGGAAGAACAAGGACGCAGACTGAAGAACAGTCAATATGCCAGAAGGCTAGCGAATCAGTGCACAGACACATACATCTGCTGTACATAACAGTGCATACAATAAGTCAAAAACAGATCCTATTGAGGCAGTGCAGATAAATGTATTTGCCTTAAAGCATCCACTGTGTGTATATTTTTGTTACCTTCAAAGAAGCCTGAAGCTGTGACACCTGGTCTTTGTGAGGAAAAACAAACCATTGTTCTCTGATCAAAAGTGCTGCCTAAAGGCTTAGAAACAACACCCCTCCACTGGCCATGTGAAGACACTGTTGACTCATGAGTGAAAACAAATGCACTGGATTCAGGGCGTTTATTGTCAGTGGGGTTTATGCTTTGTTTACAGATAACAGACAAAAGCTGAACAGACATATAAGTTTGAAAATATCACCAACCTCTTTTATTTTTGAGTGTGTAATTATGTTGCAAGATTTTTTCAAAGGATCATTATCAACTGGAAAACTTAATGAGTTCGACTTTATAGATTGTACAGGGGAATCCAGTTTCTCTACACATACTGGCGCAAACATGCACATGCTATTAGGCCTAAATAAGTCAGATCGTATCCGAATTAACAACACGTGTGTGCGTGCGTGCGTGTGTGTGTTTTAGCCTTGGTTCAGGATCAGTGTGTAAAACCTGGTTGGGTCAAAAGGGGCCTAAGCCTTTAAATCCTCGCTGCTGTTTTGGCTGCACACACAGACATACACACACACGCATACACACAAAGGCTATGATGCAGTGTGTTTGTTCAAAATGCTCACAGTGACCTTCGACTGTTCTCTTATAGACTTCAACCAGAGCAGAGCTGGGTAAGGGTTGAAATACTGTCTGCTCTAACCTCTAACACAACCATTTAACATACACACACACAGACACACAAAGGCACTGGAATGTATAGCCTGACTGTTGCCGTGGAGATCAGTCAGACTTTAACAATTGGGATTAAATGGTGGTGACCTCTTAATGAGATTTTGTCTAATTAAGTTTTTTGTTTTAGTTCTCTGCCGAAGTTATCCCATCATTTGTTGTGTGTATTTTTTGTGACTGGAATAACGTAATAGCTCACAATGAAAAAAGAACACCACACACACTGACTTGATGTATGTTAACATGCATTGTTGTGCATCAACTTTTTGGGATGCACCACTGGTCTATTCCCCATCACCAACATGCATCAGTTCTCCAGAGAAGCAGCAGTTTTACTCCACCCTGACTGTGTCTGTTTGTATGATGCATCCAGGATAAAGAGGATGTCTAAAACTTAAGCGCACTCTGTGCTGCTGTTGTCTGACTAAGGTCAATCTTGACAGTTAACAATTACATGTTCTGGCGTCTAATGGCTCCACTTACAGAGTATAGTACCCACGCTGCTCAAAACTGCACTGGGACCTGCAAGACTCACACAAGACTCCGTGCCGTGCATTCAAGGAATGCCTGATATGTTGTCTCCCATGATGCACCTGTGACCTGGAACCGTGATCAAAACTACAGCAGAAAAAAAACAAAAACAAAACATATTTGTAGTTCAACCACAGACATACTGTATTATTATGTTGTACAGGGGTGGAATTCAGTGGAAATGCACCCCCAAAGTGTTTTGAGTTGGATCTGATCAAAAATCATCATCCCATCATTCTCCTCTGCATTATTGCACTATACATGTTGGTCATTAGTCTGCCTGGTTTTATTTCCTTTTCGGTTCAAATCATAGATGTATACTGTAGTTTTTGATGGGGATGGAAATGATTTTGAACTTTGGGTTTTTGGTTCCTTTAACTTTTCCTTTTAATGTCATTGTGTTTGTGTTGTCACTGTGTCTCCATGTGTTGTCCATGTATGTTTGGTTCTGTCCTCATCATGACAACCCTTCCCTGCCAGCAGAAGGTAAACAGAGGCGTTCTTACAACGCTGGGCCGCCTGTAGCATCCTTCCTTTAGCTTCTTTTTTTATCTTTTATCTGTCCTCCTTCCTTCTCTCTCTCTCTCTCTCTCTCTCTCTCTCTCTCTCTGGCACTGAGTTATTATCACTCTTAACAGCACTGGAGATTGAAGTCGTGTGTGTGTGTGTGTGTGTGTGTGCCTTTGTTTGCTGCATGGGGAGCACTAAAGGCACTCTGGGAGGACAAAAGGGGATTGGACATAAAAAACGAGGGACAAAGGAAGGAGGGTATTTTTATGTTTTCAGAGTGACGCTGAGAGCGAGCAGCACGTAAAGCCTTTGTGGCTGTGGCTATCCTGCTTAATGAAGGTGGTGGGAGAAGCAGCATGGCAATGCTCTGAGCACAGCAGGAGGACCTGAAGCTGCACATGTAACACAGCATCCTCCTCATATAACCCCAGTGTTATATGGAACATGACTGATGTGTGTGCGTGCTTTACTAAAGGGCATATATGGTACATGATACTATTTATGTCATAACATCATGGCAAAATAATGCCATGCAGTCATATATGGCAACGGCATACTGTCATATATGGCAAAACATAACCTTTCATCATTTCTACTTTTTATAGCGTTGTAACAGCTGTCTGACTGTGAATGAGTTTAACAAACACTAATTAAGAAATCAAGCAACATGTACTCACTCGTCTACTTAAACTGCCAAACAGCTTTTGAAATGATTTGTGTGAAATATTGAGATTAAATAACTCTCATATCAAACTTATAGATTTATTTGTTGAGTTTATAAATTTAAAATGTAAATCATCAATATCAATATGCTCAAAATATAACTGTCATCCTGCTTTGCCTGTGCACATCCCTTTCACATGATAGTAAGAAAAACCCAAGCGTATTTCACGGAGACTGTTAGAGGTGCATTTTATACATGTGATCTACAGTAGTTGCCAGAAACATTTTAACTCTTAATCCAGATTGAAATCGTCATTGTTAGTTCCTGCTTGCCCGCAGTGTCAACGCTGCCTCAGCTATTCTGTTTCTGACTCTACGTGGTGATGTTCCCAGTTTGACCTGCTGGAGCTGTTTCCAGGACGAAGAGAAGGCAACCAGTCCTGGTCAGGTCCCCGGGATGGGGCGGACTATCAACATCAAACTGACAAGGCGGGACAAAAGCAGCAAAAGAGCACAAAAGACCGTGGCTGCCAGGTTGATCGCATGTCTCAGTGTTTGTATTTTTAGACTGATGCTGTCGCGTCTGCACACTCAGTATGAATATTTACAGAAGTTAAATCAAATCCAGCTCATTTGGTAATATCATTCGTCATCTATTGCCATTAAATTGTTGTAATATTGATTATAATGCTGCTATGGATGATGGTTCTCTCTTAATAGTTTAGTAACTCTCTGCAAATGCTGATGGAACTTTAGATACAACCACTCCACACTATGTCCGCTGCATCAAACCAGCCAACTTCAAGTTGGCCTTCTCGTGAGTCTCCTGTCTGTTTATGTATCTACATCTCTTCAAATAAACTATTCTTGGCAGTGTAATTTGATAATTATGTCTTTCTCCCATTTTAGACTTCATATTCTCAGTTTAGATTTACATTAATGCATGTTGAATTTGATGTCTTTCACAAACACTATGCATCATTATTGATTCATGTATTGTGCTTGAGTCACCATCTTGGCTCCAGGTGTAATTCATGGTGGCCATATATTGAATGTGATTCTTTTTGATGACAGGTTTGATCCTAAGCGTGCAGTGCAGCAGCTCAGAGCCTGTGGTGTCCTGGAACCAATCCGCATCTCTGCTGCAGGTTTCCCATCCAGGTGACTGACACATCCAGAAACACACAGATTCACAGATTCTGAAAACCTCTAGATTTAAGGAAGAACAGATGTGTTTTTGCTGCAGAAGTATACATCATTGTTCCACAGGAATTCTTTTGAAATATCTGTTAGAAAAGGTTAAAGAACAAATATTAATTTAGGGTTTCTATTTTCAGTCAGGATGAGTCACCTCACAGGAGTATATCACAATATATTTTACAAATTAACATGAAAAAATGCATTGTATTATGTGGTAGTTAGTGGTTTTCCTCGTTAGAGAAGGTCAAACAGCAAAGTTAACTGTTCCCCTCTTTGAATTTACTTTGGTTTTAGTTGTGGCAGTTTTCTAAATGCATATGTGTGTGTGTGTGTGTGTGTGTGTGTGTGTGTGTGTGTGTGTGTGTGTGTGTGTGTTACAGATGGACATATCAGGAGTTCTTCAGTCGTTACAGAGTGCTGATGAAGCAGAAGGACGTGCTCCCTGACAAGAAGTTGACCTGCAAAAATGTTTTGGAGAAACTAGTGCAGGTCAGACAGTCTAAAGGTTTTCACTTTTCTTTTTAAAATATAGCCATTTTATAGTCCAAGTCTGGTTGTGCATTTTGTCCATCAACCCCTGCTCTGTCTTCCCTCAGGACCAGATAAATACCAATTTAGTGAATAGCGAGATCTTCTTCAGGGCGGCCAGGTGCATGCCTATCTGGAGAAGCTGATGGACAAGTTGCGTGCTGCCTGCATCCGCATCCCGAGAAAACCATCGCTGCTGGCTGGCACGCAAGAAGTGTCTGCGCCAAGCGCGGCGCTGCCATCACCATCCAGAGGTTCACCAGGATACCAGGCCCGCTGGTGAGTCAACTGAACGTAGCATTTCCCCTCACTTCCAGCCTTTACAAACAGAACAATCACGTACAAGGACATTAACTCCTCTTTGACCACTATACTTTGAATTAAAGGTTAAATAAAATAAGTTTAGAGTAATATTGAAATGATAAGTACTGATCTTGTGCATTATATCTCTGCTCTCCTCAGCCTGGCCAGGACCGTAAATCGCCTCAGGCGGCCACCATCATCAAGTACCCAGGATATCGTGGAAGGAAGCGCTTCTGAGCAGAAGCAGGCTGCTGCCTGGTCATGCAGACAATCCTCAGAGCTTATGGCCCGGCAGAGTACCAGGCGGTAAGACACACACATCACACACATAGCTGCAAAACATGGTAATATAAATAAAATCTAGAAAAGAATCTGATTCAACATCCCATTAGTACATATGCTCAGATTTCTCTGCCTCTCTTTAACTTTACTGTTTCTGCTGTCTGTCTACAGCTATAGGGAGCTCGTGGTGATCATCAGAAACACATTCGTGGCTGGTTGGCCGATTGCTGGTACAAGCGATGCCTTTTACTCCATCGATCTGCAGTGCTGCGTGTGGGATATGAGGGGCCAAGTAGCGAGTTGAAGAAACTGAAGGTCGAGGCTGTCAGTGGGCACTTCAAGCTCAACAAGGCATGGAGGCAAGATCATGCAGCTGCGGAGGTCGGCGAGCAGGTAGGATATTGACCTGCGTCTTTATACGCTTATTGTCTCTTTATTTATTGACTTCACTGACTTTCTGTGTTGCCATCTGGCAGAACAAGGAGAACCCGGTCAATCAGCGAGAGGCTCATTGGTCTGGAGTTCCTACTCCACAGAGAGCGGCCGAATCTTGGCGGCGAGCTGAGCGGCTGCGTGGGGTGGAGGGGGCGCCAAGGAACAAAAGCAAGCCAGGTGCAATTATGCAGCTGCAGGATGAGCTGGAGCGGCTCAGGAAGGAAGCTAGGTGCGCGCAGCAGGAGAAAGAAGACCATCGAGGACTGGCGCAGACATTACAGGAGACGAGATGGAGAAAATAGACAGGATCCACATCACACCTGCCTGTTACCTGTTGTTCTCCTGCTCCTCCATTTTCCTCTAGTCTGAGATCAAGTAAATGTACTGGTTTGCCTGCACATATAATCCCTAATAGACTTTGAATTTCAGGAGAAAATTTAAAGCAGTGGCTTCTTTCTCTAGTCTCTTAAGCATCTGTCCTCTCTCCCTTAGCTTAGCTTTCCAGCGGTTCATTCCCGAGCTGAAGCTGTCAGCCCTGTCATTATTTTAAAACCAAAGTCAATGAAATGGCTCCAAATAATTACAGTCTCCCATAGTTTCCTGAAATATACAGCATATCACCCAATACTATATTGTATAAATATGGACATTGGCATCAGAAAATAGTTCCCCAATTTAGGGCCAGGCGAACCAGGAAAAAAGGGCACAGGCTCAGGGGACAAGAGTAGCTCCAGGTCAGGTGAGCACAGGAGATAGGTAAGCGTGTTAGTGAGGTAGCCACTGAACTGTGCGTGTGTGTGTGTGCTCTGTGTTTTGTCTAACTTTGTCTATTTAGCCTTCCTCTTCATTGTTTGCTACAGGACCCAGTAATTTACTGAACTCATTGAATGGAAATTCTCCTTTTAATCCCTCAGTCAAGCTTTTTGTGTATTTCATTAATTATTATATTCTCTTACGTTCCTCCCGTGGAGTCAGGAATCAGATCTATAGTAACAGGACTTTACTTGAAATATCTCAGAAGGTTTTTCTGAATAGAAACACTTGTTTTGAGCATCTTTTGAGACTTAGGGGTTACAGTAATGTGTTGATGACAAAGATGTGCAAAAGGACTGGATCAGTCACATTTACAATAGTTTCTGTGGAATAGTTTAAGATCATTTCTCATTCAAGATGCAGATGATCACCAGCTTTACACAAGATGTGATTTAAGGGTCATTTGCATGTGTGTTTAGATGGTCACCAGGCTGAAGGATCAGATGGCATGCTGAAGACGAGAAGGACGACTTGAACAAGTTGATTCGAAGACAGAGTCAGCAGATGACAGATGTAAACATCACCACACAATTCCGCTGACTTACTGCAACACATCCATCTTAGTCATGCAGAAATATCTAACTGTCTCCTAAACCATACGGTATGTTTCTTTTAACCACTTTCTCCTTTATGTTTTGCCTCACCAGAAAATGGCCCGTGCGATAGCAGAGGACTCAGCTGAGACAGATCTGGGAGGCGCTCTACATACCAGAATCTGACAGAACGCCGCCTCGGGAATACGGCGACCTGAAGGAGAGATGGCTCTTCCTCGATGAGAAACACATACACACACAACTGGTTCTCTGTTTGTAGAGGTATACACAGTTCTACACTAACTAGTTCTGACCTGCAGATAGACAAAGTCAAGTCAAATAGTTAGTGATAATTCAATCCAATTGGGAAACTTTACAATTTATTGTTATTATCAATTCTCTGTCCGATCTGAAGAGCGTCTCAAGCCTGGTCACAGGAGAACAGATTCCACCCACAGCAACGAATCAGAGTACACTACAACTCCGTCGCGGATTGGAAGAAAGGTTCCCGGGCCGCCGAAGTAGGCGTTGGCGACCGTACAACCACATTTTAAAAAGGAAAATCTAGACACATGGTTTCTACTGTTGCAAAATGGTTAAACAGGTGTTAATCACAATTTAAGCTGTGGACTTAGAACTTTGGCATGTTAATACTTTTTTACTGACAAGTGCTCTCCTAACATTTGTCGTGTCGTGCAGGATGTGACACGAGGAATGAACGCTACTAACCCTCAAGCTGCAAACGTCTTACAGAACTGGAGCAAGAAAACAATCGCTTCTTTGTGAGCTGGGAAAACAAGAAAGAGCAGTTCCAGCGGAGCTGAGCCAGGGTACTGACATCCAGTCACTCTGAGATCGACATATATCAATTTATCAACCTAACTATACAACAGCTAAAGGCCTCATTGTAGTGTATTGCTTATAGAAAATGTGTAAAACATGCCGTGTGTACTAAGTTCTACCTATTGAAAACTTCCTAACGCTATATAACACATCCATAGAAGCATGCATGGGACAAACAATAACTTTGTTTTGCAGTTTTTTCATTGTTGTGTACATAGATAAGTATGTCATTAGTTAATGAATAGAGATTTATCACATAGGTAAAAAAGAACTATCAACTTTTTTCCGACATAATTAAATTAAAAAACACAACTTTTTCAGGCTCAGATCTGTATCCCAGTCCAACAGGTTCCTCTCATCATCATGTTCTGCTCCTTGTTTCAGGATGATGCAGAGTTTAAAAGGCTAGGTAGGGCAGAGCTGGAATATGAGTCCTCAAGGTAAGCAGTCAAAGTAGGGTGAAGTACATTTCTTCAACTGATTTCCAGAGACGAAACGTTAAGTACTAATCTTCCCCCTCTTATTGTGACCATAACCTTAGGGTGTTTTCACTTCTCCAGCGTCAGGAGCTGGAGTCTGAGAACAAGAAGCTGGCTGTGACCTGGCAGAGATGAGGCAAAGCCTGCTGGGTGATGCAGCTACAGGCGCGGGGCCCGGGCTCCCAGCAAGGTACTGCTGGATCAGCTCAACGCCTCTGTGAGGGAGCTGGAGGTCCCGCAAGGAGGAGGTGCTGATCCTGCGCTCCCCAGCCCTAGTCAGCCAAAAAGAAGCCATGCACCACAAGGTAAAGACTGCATTTAATGTCCTCGGTCCTGATCTTGTCAGCCATTAGTATTCAGCCTGTAATTATCACATAAATAACATTTAGGCTCTTTTGTCACATGGTGTCATAACTGGCGAAACCACAGTACATGTTGGTGGATATTAATGCCTTGCATACATACGATACATTCGTGCGTTTCACAGTCTGCTTCTGTGTTTGTCTGTTAACCAAAAAGTAACCAAAGAATTTGTAGAAATCTCTCATGGACTAAACATCAGTTTTAATACATTTTGATTAAAAATATATTTTAATAAATAACTAATGGTGTGTTTATAGCGGAAGATCTAATATCTGAGACTTCCTTGTTAGCTTTGTACTGGGTGTGTCTCAAGGCAAACCAACACATTTTTAACTGGCATTTGAACAATATGGAGTTCTCTTTAGTTAGATGTGATTTTAGGAAAATTCACATTAAAATTGTTCACACTGTGTGTTGCAAATGTTTCACTATTACCCTCAGTGTGTCTAACTCTCCTGTCTCCACCTTCTCTCCACTCCATCCGTGCTTTCCTACAGGATGAGAAGGTACAGTTGAAAAACTTGCATCACGCATGAATATCTGACACTTCCTCATGGTATATCATGTATATAAAACATAAGAGCAAGAAATCTGATCTAACTTAAGAAACAACAGAATATTATGTAAAAGACATCTATAGTTTGCTCTTGATTCTTCTGGAAGTACAACTCATACCACCACTGCTAGGGAAAAAAAAACTGTAAAACACCTAAGACTTGAATATAATGTGGTTGTTTAATGGCTTCTTATATTTCATTGTCGACACAAGGACTTTCTTCAATTCTGTAGAAAAGGTCATGTGTAATATTTAAGAGCCTTCACTTTAACCTTTCCTAGGTGGAAAAACATCGCTGAATTAAATCTGAATACTTGGTCATGTTTAGAACCCCATAATGAAATCATGGAAAATATCGGTAACAATTTGCACACACAAGCTTGTGAAACACAAGCTTTTGTTTATGCTATTGATGAAAATCACAGAAAAAACTGTTGCTCTGACTCAAGATCAGTAATTTTACTCATGGGCTTTCCATACGAACTCTAATGTGTCTCCTGGCTGTAGTTTGATTACCTCATCTGTCTCGTCCTTTTGTCTGGCTGGATGCATTTATGGATTATTTGTTTTTGTGGAACGTCTGACAGTTCTGCTCAGTGGCCATTTTACAGAAGCCATTGCATCATCACTTGTAAACACAGCCTGTAATACATTCAGTGATATTTAAGGATAGATGTTACCACAAAATGAAAGCTGTCTACGGTTTGGGTTGAGATCTGTATGGATGGTGTGAATTTCTATTAATATGACAGTAATTTTAAAACTGCAATGAAGTATCTTTGCCTTTACATTAAACTGTCACACAGCCGTTGCATGTAACCTGCTCAAATGTACAAAACCTTGGTCACAAAAGTGACATTTAGCCATGTCACTTATCAACTGATGCTCAGCACCTCTCATCTCTTTAGAACTAGAAAAGAGGCCACTGCTGTGGCTTGATGTTCCGTAGATGAGCGGCTGGCGAGCTCATTTGATGGCTTGTCACTATATCAGCCCGAGGCTCAACTGGCTGATGATTGTCAGTCATAAAAGGACAGTACGTGGCCGGCAGCTACACGATGCTGGCAGGGACCTTTACCGCGTGACTGCTCACAGCAGTGTGGATGCATGCTAATGAAACCACTGACCTTGTCTCCATTCGCCGCTAACCGTAATCCCCACAGTCACGGTGACAATGTGGTTTATGATGCAACTTCACAGACAGCTGAAACAGCCTGGCCTCTCTGTGAAATGTGTTGTTATTTTGTCTCGTTAATCCCTCTTTCCTTGTCATAATTTCTACCAATATCTTCTCTAGCCTTTTTCTAGGGAGACCATGACTGAGCCGTCTGTCTTTGTTGAGGATGTCCTAAGCTACAGAGGATGCTGATGAACTCAAACAAGCTTACATAGGCCTCAAGAAGACACCAACAGGTGCTATTACAGCCGAGTTACTTCTCCTAATCTCAACTATCTCTACTTCCATCAGTGTTGAATTCACACTCCTCCAGAGCTCACAGCTCCTTTAACTTCTGTTTGTCCAATTTAATATCTTAAGCTCCAGTTCCATTGTAAATATGATGTCTGTCTGAGTGGTGCGTAGCCTTTATGTGTGTGTTTGTGTGTGTGTGCTGAACACTTGCACATGTATGCAGATGCCTAGGTTTAAATGCGTGGCAGCTGGGTCGTGATCTCTAGGTAGCTCAGGTAACGAATGAACGTGGCCTAGCCATCATGGAACAAACATGCATATGCTCTGAACAGGGTGGAAGCGACTGATATTGCTAAGCTGAAGCGGCATTTCACATCATACTGCTGATGAAAGCTTCGGTGGCTTTTATTGGCATTTCTGCCCTAACAGCATGATGAACCAATGTAACCGCTCTGCTTTATAAAGTTTGGAATTCCTGATTGTGCTCTAACAGGGTTTATGTTGTTATTATTTACTGCAAGGAAGGAATGTATTGAGCTTTGATCAGTTTCAGGGTTGCAGAAGTTGCATGTATTTTTGACATTATGAGTGCTAACGAGCAGTGTCTCTTGTTAGAAGGACCAGAATCAAAATAGTTTGTGGTTTACCTCTCTTAACTAATGCCACCAGTATGTTTTTTCGTGCCTTGCTTGGCTGGTCTGTCTTGGAATGTTGCAGTATTCCATATTTAGTGTAATGGTTATCAAAAAGTGTGTGGCATGAAAGCAAATGTCTGCGCTTAAAGAGACGACTGTCAGATGTGGTTTTATTAACACACAGATCCACAAATTACTTTCTCACACACTGACTGTGCAGCAGGTTTTGCTGTTGTGGGAGGCCTCCTGTCTCACCTTTATGGAATGAGTTTGGCATGAATACTGCGTAAAATGACCCTTACTGAATTTTTATGTTTGTTAGCAGAGGTGTGCAGCACACACATTTAGGAAGTTTATACACACTCAAGATTTATTTCCATTTATTAAATCCACTTTTTTCCTCTGTAGTCAGTTTATTGCTCATCTCATTGATATAAATACACACATACATTATCAACATGGTTTTTAAAGGTGCTATGTGTAGAAATTTTCACTATCACTACATGGCTAACATTGGCATTAAAACTGTTTACTTACCGGTCTAAGTAACATCACAAGTTCAGCATCAGGAACTTCATTCTTCACTCCAGCTGTCTCCAGCGGTGGAAAGCTTAACACCAATGTCAACTCTTGTTTTGTTTCTATTTTTATCACTTCTTACTGAAGCTAACTGCTAACCAATACCTAGCCTAGCCTGCCCTATTCGTCTTATATATTAACACTTTATTAGTAGGTCTGATAGCATCAGTCTGCCCTCAGTCCAGTTTGAAGGATGAGGACATATTCAAACCTCTTGTCTTGTAAACACAACAATGGGCTGAAGTAAACAGCGTAATGCTAACTCGACTATGTAGACATAATTAGATAATTAAACCCAAATCTCTCTGCATTTTAACCCCAGGCTTCCCAAAAAGTTGTGCTGTGCATCACTACATTTGTCCCTGTTTCTC
Organism: Lates japonicus; assembly: GCA_033238685.1. Classification (NCBI taxonomy): domain Eukaryota; kingdom Metazoa; phylum Chordata; class Actinopteri; family Centropomidae; genus Lates; species Lates japonicus. The sequence continues at coordinate 336,253 of BRZM01001485.1, forward strand.
CTCATATTGCTCCTTTTGTTGCTTGTGACCTCCTTTGTTCACACACTGACATCTCAGAGTTCAATCAGCAGATATCAGCCAATGCAGGAACAAGCATCACAGATAGACTGTACAGTACACAGCAGGCTACACACTTTTAAGGGACACCCACTGCACATATAGCGGTGCAGTGAAACACTAAATCGATTGGTATCAATCAGCATGATTAAAAATGCATGAAAATTTCCACTTTTGAGAAAGTTTCACGAATAAATCAAATAAATAAATTAACATACACACACGATATACAGACATCTGTATTAGAGGCATTTTCTCATTCATTGTCTTGTGCATCTCCCCTTCACCCAACCATCCACTTGTTTCTTTTGTTGTGTGTTGTTCATATTTGCTTTGTGTTGTATTCGGTCATCTGCATCCCAGACTTCCGCAAAGCTGAATGAGGGGCGGAGGCTGTGGCTGATAAATCAGGGCTTAAAGGAGACCATCAGGTGTTATTGTGTTTTAATTGTGATTTTTTTGAGCATGACACGTTTGCCTTTTCACAGGAAAGGATGTGTACTGCTGTTTTCTTCGTTCACGTGTTTTCTCACCGTCACCAACCTCTTCTCTCATCTACCTCTCTCTGTTGTTTGTCCAGTTGGTCAGTTTTAGAGTGGGACAAAGCATTATTTGGTCAGTGACTTGTGACTTGGGAGTCTTATTGAAGAGAATCACAACTTTTACAGACTTAGAAGCTGGTTTTGCCAAGTCCACATATCCATTATTTTATTCTAAGTGGCCATAGAAACACAACGAGCTTTCTCTATGTTTATATGAAAATGGCCCATTGCCAAAATGGTGTAATATTTCTAGCACAACAAAGCATAGACATAGGACTTTATGAGGTTGTACATTTAAAATTGAATAAAATCTAGTCCACTCTATAAGATATAATGTAATGTATACAATGCTTTGGTTAGATTTTTCAGTTTTATTGTAAAAGATGGTGGCAAATTTTCCTTCATCCTGTTACTAACCTTGTTTTACTCACTTATCCATGGCAGCCTGTTATGTATAGCTTTCTGTAATTCAGTAGTCCGCTGTAGAGCTTGTGAAGTGTGTTTGCAGTGTATTATAATTGTATGCTACTATGATGTATTCTTCTGATGCTAGAAGTGGTTTGCCCTCTGATCAGTGGTGTTTCATCACTAACAGCTGATATTCCTGATACGAAAAACAAATGCTTAAGATTTGTTCACAAACACTATTTGACTTAGATCTGATGACTTAAGATCAGTCAGTGTAGTCTTAGCTATCATATCTGTTTACTCTTTTGCAGCTACTGTGGCTCGGTTCAGCTTTTCAAGCGGTGGCTTAATGACTCAGCAGAATAAAGGGGTGCTCTGGGCTGCTGGTACTGTCTGCTGACATGCTGTCACGACCTGCCTGTGGTGAAAACCTCAATTTGTCATTCTCTCTCTCACTGCTAGCTGATTTTCTTCTTTTGTTTTTGTCTCATCTTCTTCCCCCTATTTGTGCCCTTTCTCTGGGTGCACTCCTGTAGTTTTCTTCCCTTCATTGTGCATACAAATTCTTACTCAATCCTTCATCTACCTTTCCAATCTTCTTCCTGTCTTCCCTCACATCCCTCTCACACCTGCCACACATTCCTCCTCCTTTTTCTGTCCCTTCATCTCCTATCTCTGGCTTTCCTTTTCGTCTCTCACTCTTCATCCTCCTCCTCCTCTCTTCTTCTTTGCCTCTCTTACATCTCCCTCCTAACCCCTCCCCCACCTCAGGTTGCTGGAGCACCAGCTGCAGACTCAGCGAAGAAGTTACGATGAATGAGGTGGAGGCGTTGCGCGGCGAGCTGCAGAATGTCAAGGAGGAGAACAATCGTCAGCAGCAGCTATTGGCCCAAAACCTCCAGCTGCCTCCAGAGGCCCGAATCGAAGCCAGTCTGCAACACGAGATCACCCGGCTCACTAATGAGAACCTGGTACGCTACATCACACGCACACAGATACGGACACATGCAGGCTGAGGAAGAGAAGCAACTTCAACTTTGTTTGTTTAAAGTGCACGTCACAAAGAGTCTCAGCACTTTACAGATTAAAATATAAACATCAGACACACAACAGTGAGACCTCATGTACAAATACACACATACAGACACACATACAGGCTGAATCTCAAATATACAGGTACACCTGTTAATTTATCAACAATAACAGAATTGAACTAGTTAATAAAGTAGAAATCAGATGAATATTTACAGAGCCAGTGAAACTTGAGGAACAGTGGGTTTTAAGTTTAGACTTGTTTGTTTTTTTAAATCTCTAAATGAACATGAATTTTATACTCAAATCATCAAATAAAGGCTTTTAATATCTAATAACATCAAGATTTCAAATTACAATGTACATGATCCATCCCCATAATAAACCCACCTGATGTATCCAACAATGGAAAAAACAAAAAACAAAAGCTCCTACATTTCTAATCCTTGTCCTAATCCTCCTTCAGTGGATAACAGTGTGGTTGGGAAGGCTGGATGTGGCTCCCAAATCTTGATTATTAGAGTCCTTTTTTGTTGTGTGTGGCTCCTTTTAAAGGTAAAACTTTACAGTTTACATGTTGTTGCCTTCCCATTACAGTAAAGACAGCTATGCCTGGTGCACTTTCACACCTTGTTGTTGTTTGTATGATGGATTGAAATGTTAATTAAGTATTAAGCATTGTAAGTCAGGACTCTGTGAACCGACCAGCGGATCATCATTTCTCAACAGTGCAAAGACTTTGGGGACCATCTCTGTGCAACTTTACACATATTGCAGGATTAGTGTGTGTTGTCGTCCTTCACACAGACAGCATAGTGTAAAAATATATATCAAACAAAAGTTATTGATTCCAAGTTCAAGGGAAGTG
>BRZM01001486.1:0-107734 GCA_033238685.1 Lates japonicus
GTTGAGATGTACAACACAGAGGAAGGGAGATGGAGGAAGAGGAGTGCTCTGCGGGAGGCCCTGATGGGTATATCCATCACTGTGAAAGGTATGGATGATATGAAGAACATATGAACTTTTAATACTAAACCCAGAACTTATAAGTTGTGCCCTAATTGCACTAGTACTGTTACATATAGGCCTCTAGTGTCACAACAGTATGGTACGGTGTTGGAAGCAAAGCTGGTGATAATGAAACCAAAAAGCTAAAAGTAATTCAAATTAATTAGCTATTTGTGATAAATCTACAGCTGCAACTCAAGCATAGTAACACTTAAAAGATAGGTCTTCAGCTGTGACTTAAAACACCCAAGAGAGTTTGCTGAACAGACTCCCAGGGAGACTGCCCCATAACCTGGGACCCAAGAAAGCAAAGCCACAGTACCCTTGTGTTTTCAGTCTTAAGGGAGGTACTATCAGGCCATGCTCAGAGAACCAGAGGGCCTAGCTGAGATATAAGGAATTAATAATTCATATACTCTGGAGCATTATTCAGGGCCTTATAATACTTTACATTCTTATGTGTAAATTTGAACACTAATATGGAGTATTATTATTATTATTATTTACAATATTCCTCTCTTAAGTACTGGATTTGGTGATTTTATCCAACTTTACATTAGTTTGAATTTATCATATATACAGTGGTATGAAAAAGTTTGGGCACCCCTGATAATTTTCAAGATTTTCCTTTATAAATCACTGGTTGTTCGGATCAGCAATTTCAGTTAAATATATCATATAGCAGACAAAGACAGTGATATATGAGAAGTGAAATGAAGTTTATAGGATTTACAGAAAGTGTGCAATAATTCTTTAAACAAAAGTAGGCAGGTGCATAAATTTGGGCACCGTATTAACATACATGTTCTCTTGTAGTGAAGGTCAGGGTCATGTAACTCCTAACTAATGAGCTCAAAACATCTTCTACTACCCCATGTGAAAAGCCACAATCACAGGTACTATTTAAAGTGCCGAAAGTCAGTTTAATACACTTAGCAAAGCGAAATGTTTACTCATATATTCTTTCCTAAGATGTTCTGGGAGCTGTCTCTTCAGCATGTTTTAATTTTGTCCTGCTGTGAGCAGCTCCTAAACTGACATCGTCAGAGAAAGTTTCTTCGGCCTTTGCTGCTTCAATGTTGACTATCCCATCTCTTTAAATAAAAGTAACTATATTTTCTGTTTATTAAAACTTTTTTTTTAAATTACACATTTTACAATGCCACAGGAGTTGACAGCTTTCACTTTTATAGCTAAAATTGCAGCAATTAGTTTGCTGTAAAAAGAGACACTCAAAATTCAATATAATCAATAGGTACCTGTTTGTAGAGTGGAAAGAAAATGTCTTTAAGGTGAGTTTTGCTTTTATTGAAACAGTTTTTGAGCCCTGACACTCAGATTTAGTCTCACATTTTGGAGTTTATCCAGCAGTCTATATAAATAAACAGTCTTTTCAGAGAGCATCTTGTCAACCATGGATGAGTTTGTGTTCAGTGTGGTGGTGCATTTGTCAGTGTCTGTAGGAACACAGATAGATGCTGTATACACAGACTTATTGGCTGCATAAAGGCTTCATCGTGCTACTCTCTCCATCTCCCTGACCAGTCTTCGATCCTTGGCCCTTAGCTCGCAGTTTCATCCCCAAACTCATCCCCCGCAGCTGAAACAGAGACAAATAGTCTGACAAAATGATCGATTGGGCCAAATTAAAACAAATATGGTATTTTTAAGTGGATAGTCAGTCACAGAATTTACTAAACTGTGCCATTTTTATTGACATTTGTAGGATCATTATTTTCCAGATATTAGATAATGAACCTTAGATAATGAGCTTTTCTTTTCTCCTTTCTTTTTTTTTCTCCTAACCTATTATGAAAACTTTTTATCCATTTGTTATTTATGTAACGTAGATGTATTGAGGTTAGAATTTAAAATAAATGGTTGTATACTGAAAAAGGTGAAAAATTAATAAAGTAAAAATATAATGAAAATGCAGATTGTTTCCCTGCAGCTCTTTTCCTCTCCTCAATCTGATGATTAATGCTGTATTTGCTTTTCATTTAGCACTCTCACCCACTTCCATTCTTATGCTAGAGGTGTCATAGTAAAGTGCCAGACGTGGACTCTGCATTTTTATTCTGCTGCTGTACTCCCTGTCCTCCCCACGTCTGTCACAGTCTCTTGCCTTGTCACGAGCTAACTTCTCATCCAGCTCTGTGGCCTAGCAGATTTTTAACACTTCATAAAATAAAGTGCCAATGAGGTGTTTCCACCAGCTGGGATTCTTTCACAAGTTGATTATTGTTGAGCAAAGTGTTATTGTTTGAATAATTTTAGCAACATTTTCACAAAGGTTGTGATGGACAGATATTTCTCAGACTAAACTTAAATCCATAAAATGCATTTGATGAAAACTGTGGCCTAACGTTACTGCAATTTATGAATATATAAAAGGCCTGTGATTGAATCTTTGATTCTGTGTTTGTGTGTGTGTGTAGATGGACGGGCTCTGGCTGTGGGGGGAATGGGTGCTGACCTCCTCCCTCGTAGCATCCTACAGCAGTATGACCTTCGAAAGGATGTGTGGGCACTACTTCCTCCCATGCCAACCCCACGCTATGATGCCAACATACATCTGCTGGGCAACAAACTCTACGTGGCAGGTACAGACTGAGCAGTGTCTCTGTGTTTATACTACAGCAGTTTTACCTTGTGTGTTAGACAACAGAATTTTCTTTTATAGTTTCAGTACACACTCTGCAAGCAGATGAACAGCTATATGCTATTCTATTTACCTAATTTTTAAGGTGGCCGTCAGTGTAAGAGACCGGTGAAGGCCTTTGAAGTGTATGATGCAGAGATACGCTCTTGGACAACTCTACCCATGATGCCCTGTAAACGTTCATATGGTGGTGTGATATGGGACACAGCAGGGAGGCTGTGTCTGCTAGGAGGACTGCGTCAGGGAGGAGGACACCAGAGCTCCAAGTTCACCAAGAATGTCAACATTTTTGACACTAACCAAGGTACAGACAGGCACACACACACACACATTTTGGTCCTATGAAATTTGTGTCAGAGCAGTCATATAAACTTTAACCTTGTTGAGCCAGAATTCATGAATTACAACTCATACACATGCACATACAACACATACTCTGTTTCTCAGACCCTCTGAACTTCATTTTAAATTCTATGTTTCTAAAGATGCCAAATATGTCAGTACTAATTGCACTGAAATGTATATAGAACAATCCAGTTGGAACTGCAGTTTAAATATTTGACTTAGTATGAGTAGGATATCGCTTCAGTGGAGAGTTGGAATAAGGACAAAATGTCAAGATGGGCTGAATGTAGGCCTGTATATATAATGATGCTGCTTATTTGCAGCTCTGTATCCAAACCTATAAATGTGTCAGTTTGTTCACTTGTTGGAAGGGTGCAGTTTGCATATGCCAGAAAGGGTTTTCAAGAAATAGTTCTGTATTTTGGGAAACATGCGTATTTGCTTTCTTTCTGAGAGGGGGATGAGAAGATTGATATCAGCCTCACATCTGTACATCAAGTACAAAGCTGGAGCCTGGAAGTGGTTAGCTTTCTCATATGAACGCCAGAGAAGGTCTTGTTGCCCTGTCACACATGCAGTGCACAGCAAGAAATTGTCCATGTCAGACACGATGGCGCCTTGGTGGAACATGCTAGAGGCAGGATAGAAACATCATCAACACACCCTCTCACTCTCTGTGAATTCTCTGGACAATGACCGACTCTTTTCACACATCAGCTCAGTCAGACATTACACAGGCTTTGTACTAGGGAGCTGGCAGGGTAAAATCTGTTTAATGACCAGACCAACTGACTCAGACATTTCTCACATACAGCTCCCCAGGATAATGTCTAGATAAGTTCAGGGTTGCAGTGCATGTGTGAAAGCAGCACTAGCTCAGCATGATGAGTGGAGGAAGGAGTAAACAGCTAACCTAGCTAGCTATTTTTCTTGATTAGCACAGTCTAACTCATGCAGAAGCAGAAATGTAGACAAATAATCATAATTGTGATCTTACGGGGAGTTGTGCTGAAACTATATCTTAATGAGAAGTTTATTATTGGCATAGTATTTTTGTGCAGCGCTGATTAACAGATATGGCTGGCTAAAACAGAAGGTATCAAACATGGGAACCTTACTGTGGCAACAAGGCTTTGGAAGGCATCACACAGTCACTGCGCCTGGCTGTTGTTCACCAAGAACTTTCCAGAAAAAAGTTCCAGTACATTAATCCCCATAAACTACACATTTACACATGCACATGCAGTTTAAACATCGGTCACACACAACACTGAAGGCAAACTACACCAATTTTATAAATCAGTGTGCAAAAATGAAAAAGATTTCAGGGTGTAGAGTTAGAGTCCTGCAACATTACATGAGTGAAATACTAAATCAGTGGTGTCTTCTATTAAGCAGTCAGATTTAGAGCTAGCTAGCCTCGAGTCTTTTACGCTAAGCTATTCTAAATACTTCTTAACTTCAGCTCTGTACATAAACACAGACCTGAGAATGATATTGAGCTTATCGCACTCTCATGTATGATAATATTCATATTTCCCTAAAGTCTGAACTATTCCTTTAACATCTTTTATGTAATAAAAGACTATCAAGTCTGCGATCCAAAAGTTAAACTCTCAGTGGTTAATTAAGGGATCATAGGGGCGCCCCCATAGCCGAACGGTTTGGGGCGCGTACCACATGGGCCCTAGTGCCCTGAGTACCTGGTCCCCGGATCAGCTCCCGGTCTGGGTAGACCCTTACTGCATGTTGTTCCCCTACTCTCTCTCCCTGTTTCCTGTCTGTCTTCACTGTCCTGTCCAAATAAAGGCAAAAAAGCCCACAAAAAATAAATACAAATGAAGAGATTATAATTAGACAACACAGATTATGGGTATACCCCCAGAGACGTTTTATTTTTTGTGGGCTTTTTTGCCTTTATTTGGACAGGACAGTGAAGACAGACAGGAAACAGGGAGAGAGAGTAGGGGAACAACATGCAGTAAGGGTCTACCCAGACCGGGAGCTGATCCGGGGACCAGGTACTCAGGGCACTAGGGCCCATGTGGTACGCGCCCCAAACCGTTCGGCTATGGGGGCGCCCCTATGATCCCTTAATTAACCACTGAGAGTTTAACTTTTGGATCGCAGACTTGATAGTCTTTTATTACATAAAAGATGTTAAAGGAATAGTTCAGACTTTAGGGAAATATGAATATTATCATACATGAGAGTGCGATAAGCTCAATATCATTCTCAGGTCTGTGTTTATGTACAGAGCTGAAGTTAAGAAGTATTTAGAATAGCTTAGCGTAAAAGACTCGAGGCTAGCTAGCTCTAAATCTGACTGCTTAATAGAAGACACCACTGATTTAGTATTTCACTCATGTAATGTTGCAGGACTCTAACTCTACACCCTGAAATCTTTTTCATTTTTGCACACTGATTTATAAAATTGGTGTAGTTTGCCTTCAGTGTTGTGTGTGACCGATGTTTAAACTGCATGTGCATGTGTAAATGTGTAGTTTATGGGGATTAATGTACTGGAACTTTTTTCTGGAAAGTTCTTGGTGAACAACAGCCAGGCGCAGTGACTGTGTGATGCCTTCCAAAGCCTTGTTGCCACAGTAAGGTTCCCATGTTTGATACCTTCTGTTTTAGCCAGCCATATCTGTTAATCAGCGCTGCACAAAAATACTATGCCAATAATAAACTTCTCATTAAGATATAGTTTCAGCACAACTCCCCGTAAGATCACAATTATGATTATTTGTCTACATTTCTGCTTCTGCATGAGTTAGACTGTGCTAATCAAGAAAAATAGCTAGCTAGGTTAGCTGTTTACTCCTTCCTCCACTCATCATGCTGAGCTAGTGCTGCTTTCACACATGCACTGCAACCCTGAACTTATCTAGACATTATCCTGGGGAGCTGTATGTGAGAAATGTCTGAGTCAGTTGGTCTGGTCATTAAACAGATTTTACCCTGCCAGCTCCCTAGTACAAAGCCTGTGTAATGTCTGACTGAGCTGATGTGTGAAAAGAGTCGGTCATTGTCCAGAGAATTCACAGAGAGTGAGAGGGTGTGTTGATGATGTTTCTATCCTGCCTCTAGCATGTTCCACCAAGGCGCCATCGTGTCTGACATGGACAATTTCTTGCTGTGCACTGCATGTGTGACAGGGCAACAAGACCTTCTCTGGCGTTCATATGAGAAAGCTAACCACTTCCAGGCTCCAGCTTTGTACTTGATGTACAGATGTGAGGCTGATATCAATCTTCTCATCCCCCTCTCAGAAAGAAAGCAAATACGCATGTTTCCCAAAATACAGAACTATTTCTTGAAAACCCTTTCTGGCATATGCAAACTGCACCCTTCCAACAAGTGAACAAACTGACACATTTATAGGTTTGGATACAGAGCTGCAAATAAGCAGCATCATTATATATACAGGCCTACATTCAGCCCATCTTGACATTTTGTCCTTATTCCAACTCTCCACTGAAGCGATATCCTACTCATACTAAGTCAAATATTTAAACTGCAGTTCCAACTGGATTGTTCTATATACATTTCAGTGCAATTAGTACTGACATATTTGGCATCTTTAGAAACATAGAATTTAAAATGAAGTTCAGAGGGTCTGAGAAACAGAGTATGTGTTGTATGTGCATGTGTATGAGTTGTAATTCATGAATTCTGGCTCAACAAGGTTAAAGTTTATATGACTGCTCTGACACAAATTTCATAGGACCAAAATGTGTGTGTGTGTGTGCCTGTCTGTACCTTGGTTAGTGTCAAAAATGTTGACATTCTTGGTGAACTTGGAGCTCTGGTGTCCTCCTCCCTGACGCAGTCCTCCTAGCAGACACAGCCTCCCTGCTGTGTCCCATATCACACCACCATATGAACGTTTACAGGGCATCATGGGTAGAGTTGTCCAAGAGCGTATCTCTGCATCATACACTTCAAAGGCCTTCACCGGTCTCTTACACTGACGGCCACCTTAAAAATTAGGTAAATAGAATAGCATATAGCTGTTCATCTGCTTGCAGAGTGTGTACTGAAACTATAAAAGAAAATTCTGTTGTCTAACACACAAGGTAAAACTGCTGTAGTATAAACACAGAGACACTGCTCAGTCTGTACCTGCCACGTAGAGTTTGTTGCCCAGCAGATGTATGTTGGCATCATAGCGTGGGGTTGGCATGGGAGGAAGTAGTGCCCACACATCCTTTCGAAGGTCATACTGCTGTAGGATGCTACGAGGGAGGAGGTCAGCACCCATTCCCCCCACAGCCAGAGCCCGTCCATCTACACACACACACAAACACAGAATCAAAGATTCAATCACAGGCCTTTTATATATTCATAAATTGCAGTAACGTTAGGCCACAGTTTTCATCAAATGCATTTTATGGATTTAAGTTTAGTCTGAGAAATATCTGTCCATCACAACCTTTGTGAAAATGTTGCTAAAATTATTCAAACAATAACACTTTGCTCAACAATAATCAACTTGTGAAAGAATCCCAGCTGGTGGAAACACCTCATTGGCACTTTATTTTATGAAGTGTTAAAAATCTGCTAGGCCACAGAGCTGGATGAGAAGTTAGCTCGTGACAAGGCAAGAGACTGTGACAGACGTGGGGAGGACAGGGAGTACAGCAGCAGAATAAAAATGCAGAGTCCACGTCTGGCACTTTACTATGACACCTCTAGCATAAGAATGGAAGTGGGTGAGAGTGCTAAATGAAAAGCAAATACAGCATTAATCATCAGATTGAGGAGAGGAAAAGAGCTGCAGGGAAACAATCTGCATTTTCATTATATTTTTACTTTATTAATTTTTCACCTTTTTCAGTATACAACCATTTATTTTAAATTCTAACCTCAATACATCTACGTTACATAAATAACAAATGGATAAAAAGTTTTCATAATAGGTTAGGAGAAAAAAAAAGAAAGGAGAAAAGAAAAGCTCATTATCTAAGGTTCATTATCTAATATCTGGAAAATAATGATCCTACAAATGTCAATAAAAATGGCACAGTTTAGTAAATTCTGTGACTGACTATCCACTTAAAAATACCATATTTGTTTTAATTTGGCCCAATCGATCATTTTGTCAGACTATTTGTCTCTGTTTCAGCTGCGGGGGATGAGTTTGGGGATGAAACTGCGAGCTAAGGGCCAAGGATCGAAGACTGGTCAGGGAGATGGAGAGAGTAGCACGATGAAGCCTTTATGCAGCCAATAAGTCTGTGTATACAGCATCTATCTGTGTTCCTACAGACACTGACAAATGCACCACCACACTGAACACAAACTCATCCATGGTTGACAAGATGCTCTCTGAAAAGACTGTTTATTTATATAGACTGCTGGATAAACTCCAAAATGTGAGACTAAATCTGAGTGTCAGGGCTCAAAAACTGTTTCAATAAAAGCAAAACTCACCTTAAAGACATTTTCTTTCCACTCTACAAACAGGTACCTATTGATTATATTGAATTTTGAGTGTCTCTTTTTACAGCAAACTAATTGCTGCAATTTTAGCTATAAAAGTGAAAGCTGTCAACTCCTGTGGCATTGTAAAATGTGTAATTTAAAAAAAAAGTTTTAATAAACAGAAAATATAGTTACTTTTATTTAAAGAGATGGGATAGTCAACATTGAAGCAGCAAAGGCCGAAGAAACTTTCTCTGACGATGTCAGTTTAGGAGCTGCTCACAGCAGGACAAAATTAAAACATGCTGAAGAGACAGCTCCCAGAACATCTTAGGAAAGAATATATGAGTAAACATTTCGCTTTGCTAAGTGTATTAAACTGACTTTCGGCACTTTAAATAGTACCTGTGATTGTGGCTTTTCACATGGGGTAGTAGAAGATGTTTTGAGCTCATTAGTTAGGAGTTACATGACCCTGACCTTCACTACAAGAGAACATGTATGTTAATACGGTGCCCAAATTTATGCACCTGCCTACTTTTGTTTAAAGAATTATTGCACACTTTCTGTAAATCCTATAAACTTCATTTCACTTCTCATATATCACTGTCTTTGTCTGCTATATGATATATTTAACTGAAATTGCTGATCCGAACAACCAGTGATTTATAAAGGAAAATCTTGAAAATTATCAGGGGTGCCCAAACTTTTTCATACCACTGTATATATGATAAATTCAAACTAATGTAAAGTTGGATAAAATCACCAAATCCAGTACTTAAGAGAGGAATATTGTAAATAATAATAATAATAATACTCCATATTAGTGTTCAAATTTACACATAAGAATGTAAAGTATTATAAGGCCCTGAATAATGCTCCAGAGTATATGAATTATTAATTCCTTATATCTCAGCTAGGCCCTCTGGTTCTCTGAGCATGGCCTGATAGTACCTCCCTTAAGACTGAAAACACAAGGGTACTGTGGCTTTGCTTTCTTGGGTCCCAGGTTATGGGGCAGTCTCCCTGGGAGTCTGTTCAGCAAACTCTCTTGGGTGTTTTAAGTCACAGCTGAAGACCTATCTTTTAAGTGTTACTATGCTTGAGTTGCAGCTGTAGATTTATCACAAATAGCTAATTAATTTGAATTACTTTTAGCTTTTTGGTTTCATTATCACCAGCTTTGCTTCCAACACCGTACCATACTGTTGTGACACTAGAGGCCTATATGTAACAGTACTAGTGCAATTAGGGCACAACTTATAAGTTCTGGGTTTAGTATTAAAAGTTCATATGTTCTTCATATCATCCATACCTTTCACAGTGATGGATATACCCATCAGGGCCTCCCGCCCAGAGCACTCTCTTCCTCCATCTCCCTTCCTCTATGTTGTATCTGTGCCGGGGCTCTGGTCCTCTCCAACTCCTCCCACCACCAGGATCTGCTTTCCAAGAACTGCCACAGCTGCCCCAGCACGAGGGGTGGGCATTGGGGGCAAACTTATCCACCGATCCCCCTGCAAACAGGACGAGGAGCTGCATTCAGGCAAAGCCGTTACATACAGACCCACATAGGACAGGTCAGCAGTCAAAACATCTGTTCATGGTTCAGTTACATCTTTATTAAAAATATAGTGTTAGGTTACATTACCAAGTACAGATCATATTCCCTATCATACATGTGATACACTTTATAAGTTGATGGTGTACAGGACAGAACAGCTGTTTTAGGACAGAACAGATGTTTCACTGGGGCTACATGCTTAAAACTAACAAAAACTTTCTGAACCTTTCATAAAATAATAGTGTCAGGCAACATTTCAGAAGTTTTCTGTGTTTTAGAGGCGGAATTTTTCCTTGGTTTTTGTTTTTCTTCTTTTATTTGGTGCACCTCCTCAGTGCTGGGTTTTGCTTTATCTTCGGTAAAAAGCAGGTTTATTTCCAATTTAAAGCAGCTGATGTGTGACAATGTCTTCACCCATTTAAATAAATCATGATACATTCATACGGTGGGAAATAAAATGCAGCTACAGTACAGATAGTAGTTTGTTGTTGATTTATCAAGAAGATTATAGATTTAATATTCTAGCTTTATAATACCTTTTAACTGCACTGGAGAAAATGTACACATTTGACTGTATGTGTGAATTTGTTCTAGTTCTATTGTGGTTTAAACCACTGAAAAAGACACAAACTGCAAGCTTAAACTTTCTTCTGTCAGTGGGACAGTAGCGTTTAACCAATTTATTGTTGCACTGACATCATTTTAACAGTATTCTGTCAGTCTTATACTGTCTGTTCGTCCTTGGGGAAAAAGTTAAAACATCAGCTAAAATGTCCACATTGGATTTGCTTGGTACCTCAGGAGAATAGAGCGCCATGCCAGGGCAAGGTCTCCCTGCAGTGTCGCAGCCCCCCAGCATGTACATCTGCCCCCCCACCTCAGCAAGTGTGTGGTAGACTCGGCCGCTAGGCAGTCGTGCCAGGTTCTGCCAGTGAAACTGCGTGGGCTGCGGGTACCGACATGACCTCAGCGACCCAGGAGAGACTCACCCAGCGAGGGGAGAGAACAAGGAGGAGGAGGAGGTCTAGAGTCCGGGAAGTTTTGGGGGTGGATTGATCAAGGGAAGCTGAGAAGATGGAGGCGTGAGAGAGCTGGAAGAATGTTAAGTCAGGGCCCCAGGGTGAAGAGGAGGTTCTTTATTGGAAAGGTGAGGCGGAGGTAAGCAGTGGGAGTGTCGGATCAGTTAAAGACCAAACTGAACTCTTCTTCCCTGGGGATGGTCTGCTGCCTCACGCTGGGCCCTGGAGAAAATAAAAGGTGGAAATGAATTTAGCAGTGCAATATACAGCAGAGCAGAGCCTGGAAAAAGAGAATTCAATTTAAAAAACTTCAGTGAAGAGCTTTGGGTACATTTTCTATTGAGTTAAATGGGTGGACATCCACAGTAAGCTACACATTTACTCAAGTACTTAGGTATAGTTTCCGATATTTGCACTTCTTCTCACCTTTTTGTGCTACTTCAAATTGCTACTTGACTACTTGACTACATTTAACACAAATATATTGCACCACAGCTATTTGTAGTGCTGCAGGGGTTAATAGATAAATAAATTAGTTGATCAAAAGAAAAATTTAAGACCAATTGTTTTGATAATCAATTAATCTTTTAAATAATCTTTCAAAGCAAAACTTTGAAAAATGTCACATTGTCCCAGCTTCTCTTGTTCTCCTCTATTTTATATTATAATAAATTGGGTGTTGGATTATTTGTTGGACAAAACAGGCAATGTGAAAACTTTGGGGAAAATGCGATGGGCATTTTTTACATTTTTCTGAAGTTTTATAAACCAAACAATTAATCTATTAATGAAGAAGATAAATGGCAGATTACTCAATAATGAAAATAATTATCAATTGCAACCTTATCTGACAGCTACAGTTACTAGTTGTTTTGCTGATTGCACACACAAAACATCTGATAAATTATTTTTTTAATTTTTGGAAGCAACTATATAGCATGGACCAACACCACATACCACATCATTTGTAGCCTAGGCAAGTGTACAATGCCCGTGATGGGCATTTATCTAAATACACACAATTAAACAGACAAACAACGATAAAAGAAAAGCATCAGAGCATTCATCATAACATAACTGTAACTGTAACAATCCCCTGAACAAAGATGTCTGTCCAAGGAGAATTTATGGGGGAAAAAAAATCAAAAATGATCATGATCAAGACATGATCAAAACTATAATATATTTAGTTCTGTAAGAATTTCTCCTATATGAAATTCTAATTGCATGATTACATGGTGATTACAAAGCTGCTTGTGACTAGTAAGTGCACTGTAAAGAGTCTGAATACTTCCTCAGCAAAGTCTTCATCAGGAAAACAATAGTATAGGCAGGAATACAAATGAGAGTATGAACACTTTTTAGTTGTTTGGGGTAATTGGTGTTTACTACTAGTTTAGCAATACTTAATTTAAAGCTCAAATAAGTAAATATATATAAGTATCATAAAGTAACATAAACTGATGCAAGTTAAATATGAGGAAAGTGTCATCTAGTGAAATACACCTGCTACCTGGACTATCATGCAGCTCATCCAAAGTATGGGTTTTGGTCATTCATCAATTATGGGTGGAAATCACTCTCATCATCATTATTCAAGTCCAACACAAGTCAGTGGTTCGAATAAAGTTCAGCTGACACTGCTAATATTCTCTGTATGACAATGTAAAGCCTATTACATATAAGTATTCACTTGTATCATTGAAAGTTCATTTGTTTGCTCATATTTGTTTAATGAAAATCTGGCTGGTTTATATGTGTCTCATTCAAATGAATCATGCAGCCTCAGAGCAACATAAGGTCTCACTTACTCTCACTTAGAGGATGTACTAACTGCTTGGTGAACGTACTGGACTGTCATGTCACAATGACAAAAAAGCAACATGCTTCTCTTGAAAGACCTTCGCAGTACACTGATCTCTGACTTCAAGTTCCAGTTTACTCACCTCTCCTTTCAACAAAACATCACTCTGCCTAGGGTGTACTGTGACTGAATCTAAACATCCTCCTCTATGCTCGCCTGAGATGAGTAGCAGCTGTAGTCTAGTGGAACTCAACTGAAGCGGCATCTCTCATGTTTAAGTTTCCTTCCTTGTCGCTGTGATGCCGGGCGCCGCTGTTGTTTTTATCCTGTGTCATCCCTCAGGAGCTTTCTGTTTCCTGCGTGTAACCGACTTCTCCTGCCTGTATACGGTTTCCAGTGAGGAACGGGGGAGGAAGCATCCAGAATAAACTGACGATGTGCTGCAAACCTAATTCTGACTACATCACAGAGCACATCACCTGAAATACACCCTGTATAACACAGGGAGGAACAACACTACTGCCAAAGTCAGGTGTGTTTTGAGGAGGTCAAAGAGAGTAAATTTAAGTGTAAATGTGACTGCTGTTAAATCATCCAGCTGTGATTTAACACAGTCTCTCAGCAGTTTATCCTTTAAAGCTTCACATCTCTTTATAATGCATGTCCTCCTGCCTTCCAAACCCCCACCCCTTCCCCTTTTTCTCCCCATCATTCATCGTCTCCCTCTGTTTTACTGCCACGCTTTATCTACCTGTCATACCTTTGATCATCTCACAGACCGAGGAATAAAGGACAGAGGGTGAAGATAAAGAGAGGACTGTCCTTCAACATAAAATCTCCCCCATTTGAGAGTGCGCCTGTAGGTTGCCTAGCAACAGTTAAGCTTTTCCCATGAGGCGCAGCTTTTGTTTTTTTTGTTTTTTTTGCACATGATTGCTTATCGCTTGGTTTGCTGTTAATAATGGCTTATGAAAAAGGATGAAAAACAAATAAAAGCAGTTGCTCTCTGATAGGCTGACCCCGGCAGGCGTGCACTTGCTAACGAGGCAGGATAGTTCTCTCCCGGCCCGGCTCACAGAGTGCATTAATTGCAATCTGTAACCGATTTGGTTCACCACGTCGTTTTTTTTAATTAACTGCATGAACAGCTTGAGATCAACAGTAAGCCCACCAGCATCATCTAAAGTCATTTACAATCAGCATGCCTCCAACTTGAAACTTTTAATTAGGCTGTTACTCTCTAGTTACTCTCCCCTTGCTCCCTCCGTGCAGGGACCATCTCTAAATGTAAAGCCATAGAAAGCTTCATTCACTTAATGAAGCATAATGAAGTGTATGTTAATTTCATATCATGTCTTATCATTGATTAGTGTCTGATCAACCCTCCATCCAAGTCTGAATGACAATAACCATCATTTATGATAAACAGGTTGTAGTGGAGGAGGAACATCTGAGCTCAGTCTGTTGGTTCTTCTGCTCATGGACCTTAGACACATGAATATGCAAATACTGAGATTGCAAAAGCTAACCTGAAGCCAAGGCACAAATCCAGCCAGTAATAACATTTGATACAACAAATTGGAATATTTGAGAAGACTAAACTGAATCCAACTGCACCACCATGTGAGTTAATCCCTTATTAATCAGACCTGGAAGGAAGAAATTCAGCATTACTCTTCCCCAGGAAAGACTCACGTTAGGGAATCAGATTGAATTAACGCTCACATTTATAGTCTCATATTATTCATTTTTCATGATGCTGTCTTCAGATATATATGAATAAGATTTTCAAAATGCAGGTTTAGTTAAAGTTTTATTGAACTAGCCAAACTGAAAGAATCTGAGGGGATTTTCAAATGCTACAAACTCACCTGACTCAAATGAGTTCAGTCAATTGTTTAGAAATGGCAGATAATCAGAACCAAGTCTAATTTTGTGATTTATTACTTGGAGTTTAAGGGGAACGCCACCAATTTTATACATCTAAGTTTGGTTAGAGGTCTTGGGGAGTACCACTGAAGGAATGTAAAGAAAAAGTTGCATAAAGTCTTGTGTGTCCCTAAAGAGAGCTGAAAATGAAAAACTTCTGGAGGTGTGGAATTAGAAAGAAGAGAGCTTACCAGTCAGTTGTAAAATCACTTCCTGAACAGCTCACGACCAGCAGATCTGTAGCTTAGCTTTTGAAATCATGCATAAAACTGCACTACCAAGCAGACCAAGACCCACTTTCTCAAGTGGTCCTTGTTGATCCACATCAGAGTTTGAGTGATTACACCAGCTCAGACGAACCCTACTTAAGAGCCAAAACAAGGTAAGGCAAAAAAGCACTCTCAGCCACTCAACCTCTTTTAAAGCTTTCCATCCATCACTTGCAGCACAAGCAAACATAGTTGAATTCTGCGTATCATTCTTCTTCACTTACCATTACACCAATTACACCAGTTAGCATACATACACACATTCAGGTCGTTACCATAGAAACCAATGCAGATAGTTACATGATGCCTGAACAACCAAAGCTGACATGATCATACACACACACACAAAGGCAGACCTATACACTGGAACACAAAAACACAATTTGTCAATAGTCTGAACACAGTGTAGAGCCTTTAAATTCCTCAAACTGTGCAGAAGTGTAATAAATATAAATACAAATACAAATATAAATACATATGTAGGTGTGAGCAACAAATCTTTGCAATTAAGAAAAAATAGAGCCGGTCTACCATAGAGTGCTGTAGGGGTGACATATTTTTGTAGGCCAGCCTGGAAGTTAGCATCACCCTGGTTCCCTCAACAAAATTGGCTTTTGGATTATAGCAGAAAATAAGCTTTGTGACAGAAAAAAAAGTTTATGATACTGCTTTGTTCAGCAAGATAATCTTCAGAAATGAGCACCACTTTTATGATATTTGAAGTCTAAATACAATGGCCAGACATAGCAAGCTAATGTTAGGCTATAAACGAACTACACCACAGTTGCATGACGTCAACGTCATCAACACTAAGCTTCCAAAAGGTAATATGAATTAGCGCGCTTACCTGTTCTACAAAACTCTTTCCGCTTAGAGTTTGTAACAGTTTGAAAGAGTGCGAGTATAAACATAAAGAGGCCGTAAAGGTGGAACGTAGAGTAGTTTTTTTCTTTCATGTTTGGCTTGATGACGTTTGCTAAAAAAATTAGGGTGCGCTCATTTAATTTCAGCTCAGCAAGAGAGTCTATTCTGCATTTTGCTGTCATTTACAGTCGTACTTCTCTCCTTCTGTGTGTGTTTGTGTGTGTGTGTGTTTTAACCCCTCTGCACACACAGGTTGACAAGTTACATTAAGTGTTATAAATCTCTCTAGAATCAAAAATGGACAAACTAGGGACCGTGTACAATTTTATCACCAATCCACGATAAAAAACACTCACAATTAGTTGATACGTCGGTATAATGTTGAATAAGCGATAATCGTATCCTCTCAAGTAACTTACAGAAAAAGATGTCTAGTTTGCCCACATACGATTCCTGCATTGATTTATACTGAATCGCTACAAGATTGCATCTTAGTCATTCCAAAATACTAAGCCTGTCACTATGGCTGAAGGCTTGGTTTTGCTCACTATATCCCCGCAAATCAAAGTTAAATCAGTAACAAATACTATGGATTCCCAAAACAAGAACTCAGGTAAAACTTTTTATGTTACTGTCAGTTACTTAATGTAGCAAAGTGTTGGTTTAGTTATACTAATGTTGACATTTAATAAATACTTGTTATGATATTGATGCTGTTTGGTCACTGGTGAATTAGGATAACATTAGCCAGATAGCATTATGTACTTAAACGTAAATAAGCTCCGCCATGAACCAGAGCAAATGTAGTCTCCAACAAACTGATGCAGTTTACTACAGTTTTCCACTGCAGTTAACTGTATTTATTTGACCAGCCTATAAGACAGCTCACATCAATTAGAATTTATTTATCCGACGAAATGTACATGTACTCGACGACGTGGCCCTATTGTATTTTATTTTTCCCTTACTTTTGAAGGGGACCTCTAGATTTATAATTACCTAAGATTGTTTGATTGTTTTCACTAAAAGGATATTTTACCTATCTGATGCAGCAAAATGTTTGTTTCTTGCCAAAATGTAAAGTGATTTCAGTGTGTTTGGAGCCATTTGAAGAGTTTAAACATATTTTCCTGATTATTGCGATAATATCATTAATCGCAATTATTTTAATAGAATATTGACATCAAATTTTCATGTCGTCGAAAGTCGGGTCAAACTGTCATTGTTTTTATTTTTAGTATACAATCTGGTGACATTAAGCGGGGATGCTAGCTTGGCTACTGATGGCAGGAGAGTTAGTCCTGACCAAAGCACTATCAGCTCTCTCATTAAGTTTTCTAATTGTATTATTAACAAACTGTCAATTTTGCAGCAAGGGGATACACTGAAATGCCCATTTAAAAAACCCAGCAACTTTGGGACGAGGGAACTGGAGAGTGCAAATGCTCTTATTACCCTGCAGCACTCTATGCCCTCAGAGAGACTGTCTGTGGCTCCACAGCTGAGCAAGCAGTGGTGCGAGGAGTCAAGCAGTGTCCTTGCAGTATGTAAGCTAACTAGTTTGCTTGATACTGCGGCTGGAATGTTAATAAACAATTACCCATTATTTTTCTACTTTGAATATAACATAACATAGCCTGTCCTTGACAACTGTCATGTCAGTCGAGCCTATCACATCTAATTTACTATGTTAAGCGAGGTAACTGTATCTAGTTGCTTACCTTTCAGTCACATTACAGACTGAATGATAAATGACAACAGTGCGGTGATGGATTGAGTCTGTTGAGAGTTGACTTGTTGCTATTGCTCTAGTTGGTTCTTGTTTGCTACATTAGCTAGCTAGCTAATATGTAATAATTTCATAACTTAGCATCTTAGCCCATTCTACCTTTCCATTAAAGGGAGTGAAACTAATGAGGAAATGTTACATGTATCCCGCAATCCTCCAAAACAATTACGGTTATTTGTATTTGCAAAGTTAAATTTCCTCTGGTTCCCCAGGGACGTTGAAAGTTGAAGTCTATTTGCACTTTTGTTTGCAATAAACGGTAGTCTGGTATGTGAAAACCAATTTGATGCCAAAATAAGTGCCAAACTGCATTAAAATGTTTGTTGAGCTTGTTTTGGGATTATCTGCGAGTATAAATGCGAAAGCGACCAGTAAACAGAATTCATAGGCATCATGGTGTTGAGCAATACACTGAGGTTTTAGTGGGATGAAAAGAGGTATAATCTTGCCTTTCTTTTACCACCCACATTACAAATACAGCAGCAATCTTTAACTTGCTTTGATTTTTACATTATCCTCCTTCCATATCTCTCCTTTAATCCTGCTTTCAAGTCTCTCCTTACAGGTTGGGCTGTGATTTGGAAAAGACTTCAATAACCTCCTACACCAGGTTGTTTTGGTACGGTAACCTATTTTTCATTATTTAGAGGTCAGATAAAATGCCACAGGTGTGCTTTATTCTGGTCTACAACTGACCGTCCTATTACTCTCTCTCTCTCTGTAGGTGTAGGCGGTTCAGCAAGGGATCATTTATTGACTTGTATTTAATTAGTCTGCAGTATTCAAATAGCGCATCTGTGCTGCAGTCTGTAATGACTACAGTACACCACCAAAGTTACTTAAAAATTTGTTAGTGGGTGTATGCATCGTGCAGAGTGTCTGCACTTATCTAGATGTGTGTATGTGAGGTGTATAAAAAATGAGAGGAAGGTGGGCTTTATCAGATGAACAGCTTTTCACACACTGGCCTGGTTCTAACAATGCTGAATTCTTCCCCAGGCTTCAATAGCAGTTCCACCTCCTGACTCGTGCAATCACTTTTGTTTTAGGCTCAAACAAGTCTTATCTGGTAAATTCAACAGGAGCCAGCTACTTCATGGCAACAACCTGCTATTGATATGGATTCATTTAACTGGGGAGCAACAATCTCTTACATGAAAGTAAAGATGGCACTGGAAAGTGAAAACACAGCACTTCTTGTTTATCACTACAAACACCTGTGTAAATAATCCGGGACATTTTTATATAAATAATTGTTATTCATTACTTTTGCTCTGTGAAAAGAAAATGCTGGCCCCTGTTGATTCCTCACCACAATATCAGAGGAACATCCCTCCTCACCAGGAGACTACTCGTGTGCTCATCAGGTGTTTGTTTTCCAACTTCCTACGTCCTCTCTATTCCACAACAATGGCTCCCTGTTGCTGCTTGCCTCAGTTCATAACTCTGGTACTGGCCTGCCTCCAAACCCACGGTCAAACCCTACAGGCGAAAGTGTGACCACTGTGCTCCTCTCCGCTCTGGATGTTTAGCAACCCATTGCTCAGAGAATCCTGTGGTTGCTCATTCAGTCAAGCCTCATCTTTAAGCACGCATCATGCTTTTTAACCAGTTACTTAAAAAAAAAAAAAATAATATACTCCAAATTTGTGATGATATCTAACTTTGCACTGCCAAATGTATGTGATGTAATGTTAATGAACTGAGCCATTGTTGTGTTATCAGTTGAACCAGTGCTTTTCCTGATAAGTCTCAAAATGTTCAGTGACATAGGCTGAACCTGACTTTAATTTTGCCATGGATGAATTTTGGCTGGTCAGGACTCAATGTTAGTTTTGTAGTACATTAGTCATTTGAATATGAGACTTGGTTGTAAAGTTTATAGCCTGACAGACTGTTGCTCTGTGTGAAAGGTGAGGCAGCTAAAAAAGTTCAATGTTGTTAGCTGACATTTTGAAAAGTCAATCAGACTTCCACAGATGCGTTGAATCGTCAACTTTTAGGGGGTTTCAGGTGATAAAGGTCTGTACCATACCGCTGCAAACGGGCATGTACTGCAATAATATATCTAAGTGAAAGACATCAGGCAAACACACTGTAAACCATAATCACACTTGGCCAAGCAGCATGTGAGATACAAATGTACATTGATTCTTGCTTTTAATCAGATTACTATAGTAAAATAAATAAACTTTATGCTTAGCCAGTGAACTCACTGTAGTTTATTAAAAAAACTGTTAACTCTGACTTCCAAGTTCAATCACAGAAATGCTCCCTTATTCTTTCATCGTTCTCTGCAACCACAATTCTAGAGTTGCTGATATACTGTTAATAGATCTCTGTGATAATAATTAAAGAAGAATGAAATTCAAAGACTCATGTATTTGATATCTTTCCTGTTTAATATCAGTATCTTTGTTCTAGTACGGTGAAATTTACTTGATAAGACTATCTCATGCGAATCAAGCGACCATTGTTGCTAGGATCGGTTCCAAACTCCCCACAACCCTCAAGGATAAGTGGGTATAGCTAATGGATGAATGAAAAGACCAGAATCATACTTTAAAGCCAATCTCTGACAAGCATGTCTTCATGTAAACGTGATATTACGTTGGTCCTATGTCTAAAATGTTGGTGTTATGTTCAACATGGAAATATTACAACAGTAATCTACTAGCTCAGACCCAGTAACATCTCTGCATCACTCCATATCACTCAATATGGCACAAGTCTGAATTGAATGCCCTCAACCAATGTGTAAAGCTCCGCTGGATGCGAAACATGCACCAAGCCAGCTCCATGGATGAATGAACAACATCCAGCAAACTACTCACATGCAGAATGTAAGCAACAGACAAATGAGGGCCCCAGTTTAACATCATCTGATGCTCATGCACTGTCTGACATTACAGCAAGCAGCAGAACTTCTACCCACAGCAGCTAAAATGATGAACTGATGAGAAAATATATTAGGAATTCTACTATGAAAAGCAGTAGTGTCATTTATGCTCATGATGCTTCAACACTGCCAGTGAAAGAACAGTGAACGCTTTTTGCTCCATCATAATTATTTCACAATGTTTACCACTTGTTCTTTTCTCTGCCCCCTCAGACAAAAAAAAGTGCCAAATACTGCAGGAGTGTCATCTCTTTGTGTAAACGTAGTATGTGACGTGGTTTGTGTAACAAAGCCACAAGGAACTTTAACTCACAGTAATGGATATGCATTCAGAATAACAAAAGCCGGCCACTTTTTGCAGCTTGATGAAAGTAAGAGTATATTCCATATTCAAATGCAGTAATCATAACAGCCGACCTAAAAGCTCTGTACTTAAAATATTATTCCAAAGATGTAGAGTCAGGTTGGGTTTTTCTAAACACAGAAATGTTTCTGCTCTTTTGGAATTACAGAAGGAGAACTGAGAGCGAGGCTCCAAAGTAAAGAGAAACCTAAAGAAGCTAAAATGTCTCCTGAAGAGTAAAGAAAAAGAAGCACTACCCACATAGTATTATTGGACAGGTGATCTCAGCAGAGGGCAGAGCAGAAACATCACAACAAAATGAGGTAAGCACTAAAGATGGAGACAAAGCAGGGGAGGATTAGGACAGCAGCCCTATTTTCTACTCACTTCAGCCCCACACAATACATGACATTTAGATTGCCTCTAGCTGTACAGCTCAAGGCATGTTTCCTCAACATGAACATACAGAAAATCTATGTGAACATATTCAGGCTCACTGGCTGGACAGAGCTACAGCTCAGCTCCTCTCAGCCAACTGAATCACCACCAGCCAGCAGGCTGCATATCCTACCACTGGTGAGCCCAAGATTGGACGAAGCTCTGGCTTACTCTGGCTGCTCAGCTCCCGACTGATCTAACAGTCCAGACAGGATTAGGTAATGTGCTGCCTCAACAGAGCAGGGCAGAAAGCCAGTCTGACGGTTTGTAAGCTGCACAAAGTCGCCAACCAAGACTCTCCTCTGAGTCTGAGCTGACCTTCTGGATCAATAGGCCAGAGAGAGACGGCATCCTCAGCCTCCAGAGAGAGCAAACAGACAATGGTTGCTCCCTCCGCTAATCTTTATCTCTATTGTGCACACATACACCATCTATAATAAATCACCTTCAACAGACAAATGACCTCTATGGGAGAAGTAATAATGCAGATTAATAATGTTGCCACAACCTGAAGCACCACATTACCTGCTGCTGTCACCAGCTCTTTTTAGCTCTGATGCTGCTGCTGGCCACCTCACTGTGAATGTTGTCATTTGCTATTTTGGCTAATAAGAATGGCAAAACACTCCAGCCCAGCTGTTCCTGTGTTTGTGTTGGTACTGATGGAAGTAATTAGCAGGCTAAATCTGGCAGCACAGGGTCCAGGGTTCTATAATGAGAGTATTGAGACTAAATCAGTTGTGCTGTTTGTTGCCGAGGTTGTTGTGGAGCAGTTGGCGTTTTATTCGCCTTAAAGGCGAACGACCACTTGTTTCCCTTCTGGCTTGGCGGCTGTCCTTTATGTGTTTCAAGCGCCTTTTTATTTGCAGGTGTCTCTGTGTGTTCAGTTGACAGATGCTGTAAAAGTGGGAACACTGTCGCCGTAGCAACTCGAGAGTGTCAGCCATGTTGAAGAGGAAAGAATAGATCCCCTATTTTCTCCAGCTCCTGAACTGCTCTATGCGCTCTTTATCAGCTCATTACATGAACACACTGACCATCTTTCAGTCTGTAAAAGACTGGAAAATAAACCTAATCTGGGATTACCTGCCAGTTCCATTTGAAGATTTATCTTACTTTAAAAGCTCACATAAATCCATATGAGGTGATTTTCTAGTCAACAACATGGTTACTGTATGTAATGATAAGCTCTTGCTGCATTAATAGAGGTTTGACACTTTGCATTTTCACACAAGCTATTCTAAAGTGTGACATCCCTGCTAAACTGGTTTTGCTCAGTTTTAAAGGTTATGGCACTTGTCTCCAGCTACATAGCATATATTATTACTTATCAATATTTACAGAATAGCTACGTCCAGAAATGCCAGTCACTCCATTGCTTTGCTTTGATGGTAGCTAGTAAAACTCATGCTTTCTTTTTTGTTTTTGTTTTTGTTTTTAATTATCTTATATAAAGAAAACAGAAGCTAACAAGGCAACATTAACATTGTTGGCACTTGGCTGAGGAGTCACTGTAATCATCTGCAAGATGGTGACGCCAGTAATGTTAAAACAAGTAGTTCCTGAGCCCTAATTATACAGTGCAGAGAGGAGGTTCAGACAAACTTCCATGGTCTGTTGCCATAGCACGATCAAGCAGGATTTGTGAGTAAAATAAACCAATGATGTAATGTGATCGTGGCAGATTTTAAGGAGATCTGTCCATTAGCCTCCTACACAGAGAAGAAAATCTGTCAGTGAGGACAGAGGACAGAGAGAGGTGATGTAGCGCAAGAGGGGAAATATGCACAAGCAAGCAGATGATGAGAATCCTGCCCAAATTTAAACCAGAACAGACACTGGGGACCACTAGCACATCAGAATGAGATGTCTTTACATGGCTGGGCTGTCAGAGCAACCAGCCAGAACTTCAAGTCACCACACTTACTATAAACCCAAGATCCTTAGATCTCTGCTTGCTCACCCTGAGAATAACGCCCCCTGAGAGGAAGAATGAGCGGCTCATGACATCATCATGACATACATGCAATGATGTACACTACATCATTAAACAGCAAGGATCCTGACAAGAGACTGAAAAATAGCCATCAGCTGTGGAAACAGCTCCAAACATCCACTGGGAAGAGTACAAAGGTCATCAATTAGAAGTCGTATGGACAGCCAGAAATACCTGTGAGGAAAGTTTCATACTTAGGCCAGGTGACGACATGAAATGTCTCACAGACACACAAAATCCATCTGCTGAGGAATAAACTGCTCATTAGCACCAGCAAATATGTAGTCACGAAACTGACTACATTTGTTTGCTTTTTATGAAACGAATTGAGTTCCCACTGTACTAATGAAAAGCAGCAGATACCTGTACCTCAATCTACTAAAATATTAAAATATAATTGTTTATATATTTATATATATAGATAAAGACTGTGCATATCTATATACTGTGCATATATCTCTATAACTCACAATGATCACCAAATAAAAACAGTTTAATCACCTTTTGCAAAAACAAAATATTCACAGAAACATATTTACACACACACTTGCTCTTTGATGCACGGATGCACAAACATTCAAGTTTTCATCTTTGAGAGCTGGCAGTTAGCCATCAAAACCCAATCAGTTGTGGGAAGGCATTTTGCATGTTGCTGTACTAGGGAGCCATGGAGACGAGATTTGAAATAGAGACACTGGGTACCAGGCTGGTGCCAAACATTAGTATTGAAAAGATTTGATGTATGCAACATGACGGCCCACCAAAGAACATGCACAAGGACAAGGGCATGACTCACCTGCACTGGCTGTCCTCGAAGCACAACCTCCCAGTTCAAATGCTCATATTCAGGCAGGACCAACCCCACCTCGACTGCCGGTAGAGCTGAAATTAGGAGTGGAGTTGATCCAGTGTGGCAGTCCCAGAAGGCTGGAGGGAGAAAGAGCAGAGAGGAAGAAGCATGGCAAGGGGCAGGCATGATAGAGGAAAGGGAGGGGTGGATGGAGGAGGGAGAAGTGGGGCATAGTTAATGGATGGAGGATAGTACATGGAGGGGACAATCAGAGGGAGGAACAGCTTAATGAGGGGGGTGATAGAGACTGGGTAGCAAAGTTAAAGGGTTATATGGAGCACTAGCTCTATTACAGAGGGGAGTTGGAGACATCATAATCCCTGTGGCCTTATAAGTAATTACTATGTGATAGAGAGAGAGAATGGTAAGACCTATCTACTGTCAGCAGAATTGGAATTAACTCCCTAACAGTTCCCTCACTGCACCATGCTTTTATGTGTGTGAGTGTGTGTCTCCGGTACTCCTGCTCATTTAAGATTTGAGTGGTTGACTGTCAGAGTGAGAGTATATGTGCACAGTGAGGGCATTTTTCTCTCAGGCTTTGTGTCTATAAGCACGTTAGTTTAAGGTGAGACGAGGTGTTTATGGTTAAAGGAATTGTTGGAGTACATAAAATGTGTGATTCCCTCCTCTCTGTATGGATTGTAAGACAGAAGGAGATCTGGTCAGTGTATTCTGGGCCTTAACAGCAGGCAGGCTGTTTTTATCTACTCGTCCTACAGATACACAGTAACCAGGCTGCTAGGCTTCAGTCTGGTATGAAAACAATGGCACTGTTAAGCAACAAGAGGACAAAATCCAACGTTATGTGTCTCTGTATATCTCTAGCACCAGTACTACATGCTAACATTTTAGTGTGCAAAGTGTTGAGTGAAAGCAAGACACTAGGACTAACCAAATTAAAGTTTGTCACTGTCTGTTATTAGTTATAGCTGGCCTATTTTTGGACCTGCTGAGCAATCGAAAAATTTCAAAGCCATGCACAGAGACTCCAACCCTCCAGTTTAGTTCTCTGGACAAACAAGAAGTCCCTGCTAGAAAAACAGGTCTGTACCATATTTTCCATAGATGTTTTAACTAACTGCAACCTCATTACAACCACTACTACTCATTTGAGTAGTTTAGTGTGCATTTGGGTTTACTGTCATCCCCATACGTAAGGAACCATCAGAAATCTATTCAATTAATCATGTTTCACAAATATAATCCCATATTTTTTCAGAATATTTACTCTTAAAGCTGCAGGGGTCAGGAGTTAAGGGATAGTTAATTCAGCATTGATTATTTTGGGTGGAGCAACATTCTACATTCTATTCTAAATTTTGTCTGTTTATTTCTTTTAATTACCTGAAGAATTAAATCAATTTATGAACAGTTTGTTATGGGATTACATCCAAGGGCAGAGTTTCAAATTTCATTTGACAAAAAATAATTCATACACTTGACTATATGCTTTGCGTTGCTCTACAAGATGAGACTAGAGTTGTAATTTCTAATTCATCCATGCACGACAAACAGTGGCCTATTTCATTTACGGCTGAATGAAATTACTGTTGTTTTTCCTGCACACCATTTCTACTATACTGTCATGCATTTGTGTTTGTGATAAAACAAAGTTGTTGAGGCAAAGTGGGCTAAACGTGTTTTTTTCATATTATATATCTGGTATATTTTTATTGCAGCCCCACAAGCTACTATTGCCTGCCACTGCTATAAAGTAGACAAAATGTAAACAGGGCACCTTAGTGTACAAGAAACATATGTAATTCACTGTTTAGTACTAGGATGAAACAATACAAAGCATGTGTCACCAGTCGTCAATCAAACTGTTACTTTGCAACACTGCTGTCAGTTCAAAATCTTAAAACGTCATTCACATTGTCAGAAAGAAATGGCCCATCATCCCAAAAGCACTGACTGACAGACACACACACTACATCAGTTTTAAACTTCCCACTAACTTTGACAGAAAGGAGCTCCATCTTCAGTTTGTCTTATGTGCAAATGAGCAGGCTAATGTCACACCAGGGCCGGCATCGAGCCGCATCGATTTAATGTAACCGCTGCACGCTATGCATAGCATTTGACTAAAATGGTATTTATGAGAGTGCGTGGAAGGAAGTAATCAATGCTTGCTGAAACAAGAAAAGATGAGGGCAGGAAGAACAGATGAGGTGGGGGGAGTGGAAAGGAAAGTATGAGGAGAGGAGGTGAGGGAGTGAGGCTCTCCATCTCAAAGAAAATTAATGACAGTACTATACCTTCAGGTTGGAATCCCAGGAGGGAGACCCCAGATGATTTCCCCTCACTGCAATTCAGTTACCTGTGAATCAGAGAAGACAGCACTAAATCTCTACAAGGCTGAAAATTATCACCCAACTGCAGCTCTACACAGCTGTTTAGCATCTTTTGGCTCATTATTTTGGTTTGTTTCTTTCACTGTTCTTAACTAAGGCTGGGTATAGAATCATAGTTTTTGTCTTGGTATGGAATAAAAAGGTTGTTTTTACTTCTTTGACCAGACTTTCTCTTGTTTTTCAAAGTGAAATATCAAAAAGCATAAGTTTGGATTGGTTTAGGATATAAGGTATTGTATTGGCACTAGCATTGGTTGATAGGGACCACTGAAGCACTTTTTTTGTTGTGTAATTGTAAGTTAGGCTGAAAATGTCCAACTTTTGAGGAAAGTGTGAATGTAGAAGACAGTGACAATCTCCCTCAGGGAGAAGGAAGAGATAGAAATGTCAGTCTTCCCCCTGTACATCTGTGCTCAGCCTGAACCTAGACAGACTGAAGACAGACAAGTGTGGTGAATATTGAGTGAGTGACCTTTCAGATAAGGCCTAGATGGTCTTCATATTCCCTGCCATCATTGTCATGAGGACTGTAACAATAGATCCATCATCATCAATCATCATTCCAGGGGCTGGGGAAAGACTACTGAACTATGACAAATGGTGTAAACAATCCAGTAATATTCAAACAGGGACTTCAACTCAGTTGCCAGTTTATGAGGAAGACCAAATTTAAACATGAAATCTATTACAACAGCCCTGCAATAAATCCTGCCTATGTGAGGGTTATAATGTCCAGGGCATTTTTTTTGTTTATTAAAACTGTATAGAAAGCTGCTGATTCATCTCAATGGTTGATGAAATTTGTGGTGATACTGATAGATGTTTCTAATATTTTGTGCAACCCATTGATATTGATGAGGTTATACTAAACAGTAGAAATACCTCTCCAGCACAGTTTAAAGACAAACTAAACATTATAACCTTCGTGAAGGAAGAACTGAATGCAGGGATGCTGCATTTGACTGCATTAGTTTTAGCTAGGTGGACCTAATAAAGTGGCAGCTGTGGTGTTACTCATTGGCACTGATATTCTCTAGTATCATATCCTTCAAGCATTTATCTCCATCACAGAGTGAGAGAGAGAGAGAGAGAGAGAGAGAGAGAGAGATTTAAAATGTTTAACTGAATTACCATAGGTCCACGCTCTTCAGAATGGGAAGAACCATTCAGACAACTAAATTGTTGTTTATCTTGTAATGAAGGCTTTCGGGCGGTTGATTATCACAGTGTTAGGTAATGCTAATTACATGAGCAACATTTACATTGTATGGTATTTCTTCTGAAGTGGTTGGCCTCATAGTGGAGTGAGGATTTAATGTAATGTGTTCACTAGGATCACATCTAGCAGTAAGGCAAAACAAATGTCTACTTCTCTATAGTAGTAGTAGTAGTTTTAATATTAGTCTACAATAACCTTATCACAAAATTTGCAAATTTGCTTAACTGTACGTTTGCCTCATTAACTAGCCGAAGTTAGAGTAGAAAACACTAACTTTCTCGATGTTTCCTAGCCACCATGTAGCCTAATGTAACGTGTAACGAAATACTGCTAGCTTAACTACTAGCATTACTTTTCAACTGAGCCAAGAGTCACGTTAAACTGCTCCTGAGCCATGCATTCCCATTAATCGCCCCACGAGCTACTTACTTTTGCCCGTTTCTGATGCCCCTCTCTCTCGCTCTCGTTTGCGCGGCTTCTCCTTCTCCTTCCTCTCCTCTTTCTGAGGGGAGAGATGGAGAGAGGAGATGAATCGGATCCCAGGCGGAGGAAGATGGGAGGCGAGGACCGCTGGCAGAAGCTCCCGCAGCAGCGGGGAGTGCACAGCGGAGGAGCGGGCAATAAAACGACAGGGCTCCGCTTACCGAGCCTGATATATCGCCATTATGTGGGTCACAGATGAAGTATTCATCTCCGGCTTTCATCGCACAAGTTAAAATTCATCCCTGCGATGGTACAATCCAGAGAGAGATGGAGAGAGCCGGTGTGTTGTGATAACCTATATTTGGCTAAGCGGAGCCCACTGACACTATTTCATGCATTTGAAAGATATAGGCTATGTTAAGAACTGAGGGGTATATTTATTGGTCTTTAAGTTGGTTTAAACTTACAGTAATACCAGCACATATTTATAAAATAAATTAATTTAAAGGCATAATGTCATAAAGAGAACTGACGTAATTAAACCTAAATCCAGGTGAATAAGAAGCCCTCTATATCCCCTTTAGACCTGTCGTTCAGTACAGACCATTATTTTGGTGTCCTAGGCCAGACATGGGCCTACACAGACACAATGACAGGGTTTATCTTTTCAATCATTATAATAATGCCCTCGTTTCATTTAATTATTCAACTTTATTCTTCTCAATAATACAGTCTGTCTATAGACCTTTTTCACAGCAGACATTTTGATATGTCAGAGCAGGAAAAGCACAGGTGCAGGCGAATTTCTAACATTAATCAAGACTGTATTCCATTTAGGTGAGTCAGGTCCAGGGTTGGGTTTGTTCTGTACATGCTGGCCCACTGGGACAGTATCATGGAATAGAGCCTTTGTTAATGTTAATGTAACGTTTCAACTGTGCCTTTCCTGCTATAAGTCAAAATGTCTGCTGTGAAAAGCTTCTGTTATGACTTATTCTGCTTTTATTCATATTGACAAAAACTTACATGATAAGAAACCATGTCTCTATCTTTGTATGATTCATACACAGCTGTGTGAGCAGATGAACCACAGGATCACAAAAGAGGTGATAGCCAGAAGTTTCATATATATGACAATGAGCATCAGCCCTTAATGCAGAGTCAGCCTGCATCAGCATCAGGTGTGGAGGACAGTGTGTAGTCCAGTGTGAGCAGTGGGTTTATTGATCAGTATGAAATACTTTTAGACTAGTAGACTGGTAGACTGCCTGTGCCTAAAATTACCATATATCCAGTGCAGCCTCAGTGCTGCTGTTGAGAGCAGATGGAGCTTACAATGCCTTGCTTGAGGGCATCCTGCACCTGTTAAAAATCCACTTCCTCACTCTCATTTCTACATTCTTTTTCCCTGCAATTCAATGTTATAATTAATTGTGACTATATAGAACAGAATATACTGTTTTAAAATGATAAAACTTATACAAAACAATGTTTATTCCAGCCAGTGAGTAACAAAGTAACAACCTGCAGTTAGCAGTGCACCTGTTAAAACAGCATCTGCATACATACATTATGATCGGAATTTAATTCTAAAATTCAGTTTTACTGACTAATTTGACAACGTAACACAATGTAAGACACATCTTGACAAATAAAGGGATGTGTTTTTTTCTATACAATTGTCATATTTGTTGGAACTTGATTGAGTGCATTTACATTTACACAGCATCCTGGTTTTGAGGTTTATCATGCTTCGTTTTCAGGATATGGTGTTTATATGGAATATGGTGTTTATATATATCATGCAGGTTTGTGACCTGTGAGAGCAACAGTGAAATGTATCCTCCATATTATCGATGTAAATTATTTTTTTCTGCTTGTACATCATCATTACATCATTTATTTTTTTGCTTTGCTAATAACCTACAAGTAACTTGAGTTGTGGG
This sequence comes from Lates japonicus, assembly GCA_033238685.1. Lineage (NCBI taxonomy): Eukaryota > Metazoa > Chordata > Actinopteri > Centropomidae > Lates > Lates japonicus. Next base: position 30,249 of record BRZM01001486.1, read on the forward strand.
CACACCTGTGAAATGAATAAGGTGTTTATGTGCCACAGTATCCTGGCTTCTATTGATGCTCTAGCTTCCTTATTCTAGTTCAAATCTGGCAAAAAGGCTTATTCAGGTTTCCAAAACTAGGACGTGATGTTTACATGCACAAAACGTACATTAACTAGTCAGGGATAATCTAAAAACCTGATTTCAACCTGGTTAGTTGTCATATTCAACAGGAAGACACATTGTAAGTCTTTTGTGTTAGCTTTTGCATGCATTTGCATTGCTTTCTAACATTAGATCTTCTGACTTCCTGAGGGTTAACATACATTTATACATACAGCATGCAAAAGCAGCCAATATCTTTCTGTGAATTATTCTTTAGATGATTATAAAAATATCTGTGTCGTGGTTTGGAGTTTCAGACTGCTCATTCATCCTTTCATTCACTGAATCCAGTTATTTGTACATATATGTTCTTTTTCTGCCGTCATTTCAGACCTTACCGCTTCCACCTGTCAGCCTGACCTGCTCGCTCTCTTCACTCACCTGCTCACCTCGTCCATTTCCACTTGTTCTCGGACAAATTTTTTGTGTCATGTGCCTCAGCTTTCTAGCACTCTGTTCTTTGCCTGCCTGTGTTGATCCTATTCTTGACCTTGCCTGTTTTTTGAATTCAGCCTGAGCTTTCGTATTTTGTTTGCCTGATTGTATTTTGTACTTTGTATCCTTGTTTTTTCAAAGTTAAAATTCTTTATTTTACATCTGCCTCCTGACTCATGCTCTTGGGTCACTTTTCTGGGAACTGTGACAATGAAATCTTTATTGTCATGAGAAAGAACTCTTGAAAAACAGAAACAGACTGGGGAAGATAAAGTAGGCCTTTATTAAGAATTAATGAACAACATTATGAAAGCAATGATTAATAAATGTACAAGGCCAACACACATTTCATTACAAGTTGTACAGATACACTACAAACTGCCAGAATGGATTACATTACCCACAGCCACAGCCAAAATACACTAACTACATACTTTTACATGTTTTACTATCTAGAAACACTAAATACCATTTATGTGCAATACTTTTTTGGGGGAAAAGAGCATGTAAAATTTGCAACAAATAGAGAAGTTGCGGCTTGTTTGTGTGAAGCTAATTGTAGCTTGTCAGTTCAAATGGACAAGAAAGCTGAAGAAGAAATTATAACTATTTTCTATGTGGATACTATGTCTCCTTGGAGGTTAGGTTGAATCTGTGACAGTGGTGACTATGATTAATAATCAGCCTAAAAAGGTACAAAGTCATATACACAGTGTGTTCAACCCCAAACCCTTTTTTCTCAACTTTACTGTTTCTGTAATTATGGATCTGTACCTTGTAAATAATGACTGCTATCATCCCCATACACATCATTCCAAGTCCAGAATATACACTGTGTCAATTAGGCGGTGTGATTTTGTCTGATAGACAGTCTAGCTTTTGTGCTGCTGTCAGTGCCTCTAGAAAATCAAGCCCCCACCCCGTTATTTTCTTTGCCTGGGTCATTTTTTGCCTCCTGTCTCTGCTTCCAAATCCTTTGTCCCGATGCTATTTTTTTTAAAAGCTAGACAGAGGGAATGTGGCCCAGAAATCCAGCTCTGAAGATGGGTACCAACTTGCTGTCAGCACTGCTTTCTGCCCTCCAGGGACCTAGCCTGATTACAGCACCATCATTCTCTCTCTTTTAGGTCTGGACACACACACATACACGCACACACACACACACACACACACACAGTTGTGGCGCTACTCATTCAATGAACATCTGTACTTTGCAGCTCATTGAATATGCCTTTTCAACTGCATTATTATTTTCTCAGAGCCTTGAATTTGTGTGGTCTCCTGTCACTGCATGTGGGGGCTCTCTGCAGTTTCAGAGTCAGAGACAGAGATGAGCATGGAGATACTTTTGTCGATCACAGCTGGCCAGCCACATAATTGGCTTGTCGACATATCACTCTCTATCACTGATGTTTCCATTGGAGCAGAACACCAGGCTGGGAGAAGGGAATCCACTGATACATCTATAATTCAAGTGAGACTCAAACTGACGACAGCCAGCAGTTTTTACTTGGCAAAACTTACAGCTTATAGCAGTTGGCACAGGTATGAGGTTTGCCAGGAACTATTAGTGCAGGGTTTGTCTCATACCAGGTCAACCAGAGCAGTAATGGGGCCAAGCTTTTTTTTTTTTTCAAACTGCGCAAACCAATTGCTAAACCTTCAACACAGAAAAACTTAGCTGTACAGCAAATGCTTTATAGGTCAACTTACCTGTTTAATGATGGGATCGCATGACAGAAGATGATCCAACTATCCCTGACATTTCACTGGCTCCAGTGCTCTTTAGTAAATACTATACCCAGTGATGGTCAGCTTCAGAAAAAAAAAAAAACTGTAGACACCAGTGTTTGTTGTTCCTGTTCCATCCTCAGGTAATCTAGCAATGTATTTTTATATAGGTATTATAGGCCTTCTAACAAAGCTATTTAACAGATAAGTTCTATCCCGAAGTGATTAGCTTAGGGGCATAAAGACTGAAAACAGGTGGAACTGTTAACCTGACTTGCCTAAAGGTAACAAAGTATGTCACCAACACTTCTAACATTTGTCAAGTCAAGTCAAATTTTATTTATATAGCGCCAATTCACAACAGAAGTTATCTCGTGATCAGGCATATAGAGCAGGTCTAGGACTATACTTTATCTATAAATTTACAGAGAAACCCAACAGATCCCACCATGAGCAAGTTAATTATGACTGTGGCAAGGAAATTTCCTTTAAGAGGCAGAAACCCCGAGCAGAACCGGACTCAAGGTGGGCGCCATCGTTTCCTCGACTGCTGGGTTTAGATTAGAGAGAGAGAGGGGTGGGGGAGAGGTGAGAAAGACACATTGCAGATACACAGACTGTCAAAATGTAAATAGTAGTAGTATAGTAGTAATAATAATAATAATAATAATAATAATTATTATTACAGCTAGCACACAATGACAAACAAATATTACGTAACAACACTCATCACTTAACACTAGTAAATGTGTTTAATGTTGTCGACAGGGTTGAGCTGACCATGGGAGCAGGAACCTCCAGCCCGAGGCAGAACCCGCAGTAAGAGACAGTAGCAGAGAGAGAGAGAAGCACAGCCTGGCAGTAATGCTTGAGGGAAGAAACACACAGTTAGAGTGGGATGCAGCGATAAGACGGTTAATAGTAACTGGGTTGCAGACATCATGACAACATTTACTAACTATTGCTTAACTGATGCACGACGACCTAACCCGCTAAAGGAAAATGAACTTGAAATAGAAACCAGAATAATATGCTAGTTGAAAGTTACATAAAATATTATTTTTAGTTTGGATTTAAAGGCCCCAACTGAGTCAGCCTGTTCATATCAATAGGAGGTTGTTCCAGAGGAAGGGGCCCGATAGGAGAAGGCCCTGCAGCCTGCTGACTTCTTTTTAACCTGGGGGACAGATAGCAGCCCTGCACCTGGAGAGAATGCAGAGTACCGGGAGGAAATAGGTAAGGCAGTTCAGACAGGTGAGGGGGCTAACCCATTTAGAATTTTATAAGTCATTAAGAGAACTTAGAAAGTCTGATCTAATATGAATAGGGGAGCCATGAAGGAGGCTAAACTGGGGTATTATGGTCAAACCTTCGACGGTTAGGCATTCTAGCTGCACATTCTGAACCATTTGCAGACTTTAGTGCTAGCACGTAGTCCTGAAAGCAAAACATACAATAATCCAGTCTAGAAGAAACAAAGGCATGGACTAGAATTTCAAAGGTCTGCTATGGAAAGCAAAAAGACCTAATCCTAGCTATATTACGGGGAGGGTGAAAAAGGCGGTCTTTGTAATGTCTTTAATGTGCTGATCGGCGAAAGAGCATTTATCATGTGACACCCGATTTTGGCTGTTGTACTTGAGAGATCAGAATCGAATCAGAATAGACTTTTACGTTGCAGCAAGTTTGTACATACAAGGAATTTGTCTTGTATATTGGTGCTAAAGGACAGTTATAGTAAAAGAAAGAGTAAGAGTAAGAAGCAAGAACTATATTTACAAGGAACATAAATATATAATTAAAAGTAAAGTGTAAAGTATAAAGCAGAAGTGTGTAGAGTGCAAAAATGTTAGAAGGTAGCAAAGATTGTCCAAGTATCAACGATAGATGTACGTTAATGTAACGTAGTGGGGGGTGGGGGGATTACAGTCTGTGACAGTCTGTGTGTGTGAGATCAACAGTTGTCAAGGGATGCGTTACTGATCGAATTGGTGTTCATATTAAAGGGCTAACTGTGCATTTCAGTTTTGTCTGAGTTAAGAAGGGAAGTTTTGAGACATCCAGCTTTTAAATAGAAGACAAGCAGACCCCTAATCTCAATTGAGAGGCATTGTCAGCCTTTATGTAAGTACACAGCTGAATATCATCAGCATAATAATGAAAATTAATTCCATGACTCCGAATAATTTGGGCCAAGAGGAGAAATATAAAGAGAAAGAAGAAGAATGAACCCTGGGTACCTATATTTACATCAGAAAAGGCTGATATATACATATATAAGAGACACTGAGTTCCACAGATAAGTAAGATTTTAACTAGTTGAGGGCCAGGCCAGAGATTCCAAATCTATTTCCAGTCGATCCATGAGTATACAGTGGTTCATAGTATCAAAGGCTGCACTAAGATCAAGTAAGAGGAGCAGAGAGGTGAATTTGGAATCCAGAGAGAGGCAGATAATTTAGTAAGAAACATATTACATTCTTTTTGTACAGTTGTGTTAAATGGTAGTGCTTTGTGGAGGTAAGAATGCCCTGCTTTTCAGTCATCATGCTAAGCTAGGATGATATTGATTTTCTCTACAATTAACTATGAAAGCAACCATGTGTCTCATACTATTCTTTTTAGCACCACAAGCATGCAATATTTTATTTATTTATTTATTCTAGTGTTCTAACCAGCCATTGGTTTGGGAGAAGGCCCTTTCATGTTTGTATGACAATGCTCCTATTAAGAAACCGTATCTCAGTTTTGCATATAGAGGAGGGATTGGCCTGCCCAGAGCCTTGACCTCAACCCCATCCAACACTTTGGGGTGAGTTGAGCCAAATTGTTGAGGTATCTCCCAACATCAATGTTGGTCCTCAGATCCAATGTTGATCTGAGTCTGAAACCGGGAGAGTGTTGCATCAGTCACATCTTATGTCTCAGATAGGAACCTGTTGAACTAGTAAGACAGTAGGAAGAGTATCTACCTAATAATGTATTCACTTAAGACATTTCCTTGTAGTATATACAGCATCTGTTTGTGTGGGCAACATTAAACACTGTTCGGACCATACTGAGCACAGCAACCAAAGTGAGATGGTGAGAGGCATGCACATGTGCACTGTAGACAATCTTATTCTGCAGAGTGAGCGGTACAAGGCAGAGGTCTTTCCCCATGCACAGTATCAGAGTGAGCCCCAGGCAGAGCTACCCTGGGCCTGCCTTGCTAACTGGCCTACTTCATCCACTTTGGATCACACAGGCGAGCTGAGGAAATTCAGGAGAGCTCGACTTCAATCATCCAGTGGAGCCCGCTCCAGAAGAGATTCAGTGTAGTGACGCTGTGTGCGAGACTTTGTATGGTAATCATGGAGGTGGGGGGCGTCGGAGGGTTGCGCCAAAGGACACTTTGTGTCGCCAGAAGTGTGCTGTATGGATGCATACAGCAGATTAGAATACACGATAATGTTCTGTCCCAGGCAGAGATGAAAACAAAGAAAAAATCAGTTATGACCTTCAAGTTTGAGTCAAACAGCTTTGTTCCAATTCCACTTGAGAAAGAAATTTGACAGTTGAGACTGCTCTACCTCCTGTGAGGACTGACAGATAGATAGACTGATCTGATGTCCTATTAAAGCAGCCGCATGGGTGTTCAGACCACTTTCAGATATGTGTTTCAGCTTATGAAGACATTTCAGCTGTTCTACAAGGCAGTATGAGTGAGCGACAACCTCATAGCTCAGCCAATTATAATTAAAAATAACAGAATGACATAACATCTGCATTATTCAAACTGTATGATCAAATACTTAAACCTGTACAACTGATTTTATGGTCACTTGAAGCAGGAAACAAGCTAGAGCACAACACTGGCACATCAACATAATTTACATTGATATGGTGAACTTATTAAAAGTTGTTTATTTACCACCAGCAGGTTTGGAGCAACATCATCATTCATTTAGTCTGGTGAATAATATTCACTTTCTTTAGCTCTGTTTTTAATTCTACCAACTCCTGAGTGGAAACATCTTGCTCAGCTAACAATGAACTCATTATTCTCACGCATCGTCACATGATTACTGTTGAGTATTTGTATTTGTTGTGGTGGTCCGTAGTTTTGAAAGTTATCTACCACACTAGTTCAATTCAATTCAATCATTTATTTATATAGTGCCGAATCATAAACAGTTATCTCAAGGTACTTTTCATAGAGTGGTTCAATCGTACTTCGAAATTATTATAATTACAGAGAGAGACCCAATAGTTCCCACCATGAGCAAGCACTAGCGACAGTGGCAAGGTAAAATGTCCTTTAAGAGGCAGAAGCATCACAGAGAGCCAGACTCAGTGTGGGTGGCTACCTAATCGGGGTTGGGTTGAGAAAGACAAGAGAGAGAGAGAGGGGAAGGTGGGAGAGGGGGTAGAAAAAAGGACAGGAGAACATAGCATAATGTTTTCATGATTCCATGTAAATGTAGTGGTATCACACATAAATACAAAAACAAAAAGAGGTAATAATAGTAGCACAATTAAAGACGTAAATGCAATAGTAGCAATAATACAAGAAGCAGTACTTAATAATTTCCCAACAAAAGCAGCAGGTGTTGGAGTGGAGTTGTAGTGAGCAGCAGGAGGCTTGTCAACACAAACAGACTTACAGCTCCGGAGACAGAACAAAATACCTGCAGAAGGTGACAGAAGAGGGGAGAGAGACTTAAAGAGCACACACACAAACTATGGGAAAGGGAAGATATCGAAGTTAGTAACATGTATTTATGATATGAATCCACCCAGAGAGAGAGAGAGAAAGTCTAGTGCATCATGGAAATGTCTACCTCCCTAAATCACAGGAAAAGAGGGTGCGGGAGTTGTCTTAATTTCCAGCATTAAGACATTAAGCAAAAAGAATGAATGAACTTTGCCTGATTGTGCCTGTTAAGATCAATAATTATATACCATATACAGTCTGGTAGAGATGTTACAACTGTGATATATATGTCTTCAAGGCAACATTAATCTTCTGATCAGTTTAATTCCATCTGCATGTTTGCTACAATCTGATTGTTACTTAAATTCAATTCAGTTCACTAATTTTATTTATATAAAATAATCACAACAAAAGTCATCTCAAGTACTTTTCATGTAGAGCAGACTATACGCTTTTAAATTATGATATTTACAGAGAGTATGTTTGTAGCTTTGGAAGCTTGGAGTTGCAAATGATTACTCCTGGTTGGTTTTGGAATTTCCTGAGTCTTCATGTGACCCTGGCCTCTAGTAAGTTTGCTAAGTTACTTGCTGTCATCTGTTGCCTAACTGGAAAAGTCTAATCCATGGCTGTCATGTGCAGCACTGATCTCAGTGGGTATGTATAAGGGCTCATCAGAACAACCCCCAAGCTTCCTTGTATGTTCACAGCATGCAGAAATAATGACATAGCTTGGAGATGCTGACCACACCCCTGGTCATCCTTGAAGTCATCTATGTGCAATCCATGTTAAAGAAGCTTTTTCTTGATGCGTGTTGTTGATTGGTCAGCATCTGGTTGTCTGTGTTCGGACCCCTGTTTCCCAAACTGAAGTGTAATTACTTGAATGACTAGCTATAAATTCACCATCCCGTTGTCTCAATTCAATTCTGATGTCAGACCTCATTCACCCACAAGAAATGATGGAATCACAAAATAAAAAAAAGAAGAGCAAAATAGAACGTGAAAATCGATATCATCATTGCACTTCTGCTCTTGTGCTCTTGGATTTGAAAAAATAAAGCTACTAAGTTAAAAGTGATAAAAAAAATAATAAAAAAATCACCTCCAAACTTCTTTATATACTGAATACTATACTCTCAGCCTAGCACAATAAAAAAGGAAGTCATGCCTTGCTAAATTGTGTAATTAGACTGAATTAGAGAGGTTTAGTGAATAGTCATTGGTACAGTACCGATTATGTTATTTTCCCCAATTTTGTACCATCTTCACCTCTATTTTATCCTTTGGGCAAAGAAATAAAACCCACCAAATATAACCTTGGTTTACGACATACCAAATTATCTTGGTACAAGCATCTGTTTTCTTCCAGTGCTGGATATTTCATTTTGAAAAGCGCCAGTGTACATCAGGAATTCTCCGCTGCACCGTGGATGTGGATGTTGCTAACTCACGATGCTGAGCAGAACCCATCATGGGATTTCACGCCTCATCCTGCCTGATCTCCTCACCTCCTTGTTTCCTCATCACCTTGTCTCCTCTTCATCATATCTCTCCTGACCTTCCCACCTGACCGCTTCCCACCCTTTCCATTGGAACGCAGTCGTGATGAGCTTCAGCTTGTTGGGTGCCAATCACCAAACAAGTAAACAAGAGGAAAGGTGAACAGAGTGCGCTAATCAATAACAGTTCCCAGGGTTGATTGGTGAGGCAGCGGTCACACCCACCCACACACAATACACCCTGTGTCGAGGTCAACCTGAACAAGATATCGAGGAGGTGGGATCAGTAAGTTGAAATGGCTGTTGATTGATGACACAACCAAGAGAATTCCCAGTAGGTCTTGCTCTCCCTGACCTCACCTCATTTCCTGCCAACGACACATACACACATGCATGAACACAGACCTAATGTGCCAGGGCAACATTTTCACCACTCACACATACACACATCGCTCACATCACCATATGCACACTTAGACACACAGACAGGAGTTATTAGCAGCTCTCCATTAGGGAGTACAGCTGTTGTCGCACACGCTGCTTTACTTGATCAGTTAATGGCACTAATTTCCAGAAAGAGCTCCACCTGGCTTCCATGCCACCCATCAGCCTCTGATTAAAAGCTGAGTGTTAATACCAGCACTCTGGTGATCTGCAGTACCTGTGTGTAAAATAGGGCCCTTTGATTGGGATGGAAGGAGGATTTGAATATTTGAAGAAAGCATCTGCTAAGATGATTGGAACAGCCCCAAAAAAGAAGATTTGACTTGTCTCTTGGAGCATTTTAAAGAGGTCACATGTAAACTCAGTGAGTTGACAAGCAAGACATACTCACACATCACAGTGCATTGTGGGATGGACCATTCAGACCAGAAACATCACCTTAAATTTTATGGATCAACAACACTGCCTCTCATACATCTTGGCTCTCAGATCAGCTGTTTGCTTTTTCAAGGTCATCTCGTTAAACAATTTGGAAGCATTCATTACTTTGTGGCACCTGTCGCCCTGAAATCTGATAGAGGTACGGACGGGCTCTCTACATAGTTGGAAAACACAATGGCTGACAATATTCAAGTATGTGTACACATTTGAAAACAAATGCACTTACACAGTTATGCACGCATAATGGCGTCGGGGAGGTTACACTGCATTGTTTAAAATAAAACCAGGCATCAGAGGCGAGGTGTTATGCTATTGTTGTAATACAAATAGTCATTATGGCAAAAAGGGAACACAAGGAGTTCCCCTAGGTGAAAACAGAGTGTTCTCTACTCTCCACTCTCTTTTTGCCTCTGTATCTATGCCTCTCTGTCGGCCTCTCATGGCAGGCTGCAGTTCTACGCTGCTATCGAACAACAGAGATGAGGGTGGAAGAATGGGGTACACCATGTGTACCAGAGAGGGAGAAGCTGAGAGTGAAAAACAAGAGAAAATCAAACAGGAGGCGTGGAGGGAAACACCAGGGATTTCTTGTTTCTTATTGGCGCACACTCACTCTATAGGAGTTTTATCATTTTAATATATTAAAGGCGCTTAAGCAACGCAACACACCAATACAAAGAGCTGCCTCGAAAAAAAATTAATTCCAATTCCAAACTATCAGATGTACATTTCTCGAGGTCTAAAAAGAAGAGGAGACTTCCAAAGGCTGCAATAGGCTTGTGATGAATAAGACATTGCATCAGGAATTGAAAGATAGTGAAATCTCTTCCTGTCTGCTTACTGTGTGTGACAAGGGGATGCATCATTACCAGCCTGTCTTTTATGTCCTTGGAAGTGTGAATCAATAGTGTAACTAGTGGTGAGACATTCCAATAACTTGAAGACAGTGCTCACAGAATCAGCACGATATAAAATCCAAATATTGGCCTGTCCTAAGGCTGAGGACTTATCAGACCTGGTGTTTATATGAAGCACGAGGTATACATTTTAACACATGTACTCAGATAAGACTGATGTAGGCTGATACCCACAGTACTTTGATTTGTTAACCTAAAACTCACATGGCAACATGGAAACAGAACAACACACAACATACATATAGTGTTTATATAAATGTAAGGATCAAATAATTTTCATCATTCCCTGGCATTCAGTTGTGTATTTAACATTTCCGGTTATTTCACTTTGGTAAGAATATGTGGTTCTATCCAAGTCACTATTCTTCGTTGCAACAAGTTCACCAGTGCATTATTTGGTTGAAGCAGCAAAACAGATTTAAGGGAACCCTATCAAAATGTTAGTTTATGCTATAGGTTGTATAAAGAAAACAAATATGTCAACAACAACAAGTTGATTTGTATTGGTCAGGCTATGGTACTATGGTGTGTTAGCGAGCTAAGATTTGCTAATTGGGACAAAAGACACTTTAAGGTCACACCACTAGCATGGCTGAGAACATGGTGTTTATATGCCAAAATATTCTAATCCATGAATCTTCATCAGATATTTATCAAAATAATGTTTATTCAACACCTGTGTATATTTCTGTGGAAATGGAAGCTGCACCAAAATCATGTGGAATATTTTAACTACAGTCAGTATAAGGTTAAAACTATGATATTATATCATGATTTAGATAAGGTTTAATAGAGGTCAAAGGAAATAAGAAACAGCTTAAAATGTGTGCATCACGCCTTGATTAAATCTCTTGTAGTCCAGACAACTTTAGTTTTTGACCTTCAACTTTACAGATGAAGAACGATTTGGTAGACAGATCGCCTTAACTGCGGGCTGGAAACTGGCCCGCCATGCTGTGATGCAGTCACCCATCCAGTCTCTCATTTCCCAAGGAACACCCCAGTCCTGATGCCTGATATCCACGCCGCAACACTGTTCGCCCAAATCCCAAGCGACACAGCCTGCAGAGAATAGAGGTGAGCCTGGGCTGGTATCTGACTTCTGATAACAGTCAAAGAGACTCAGACTTTGACAGACATTCGATACACACACACACACAATATTACTTGATCGTGACATTTGATAAAGGAGGTTGATTACATAAAAGACACAGACGATTTATTTAGGTTGTATTCATTCAATCTGAGTCAAAGGATTTAAATCATCTGATACATCAGTGTCAAAGCGAGATGTGTTACATGAAAGACAGTTGCAGTACTGTCAGCTATCACTGGGTGTCCCTGCTCACCCAGTAACATCAACAGGATGTCTGTAGAGTGCGTTGATGAGGTTTTCTCTCCAATTCTGTCACAAAAGCCTGGGGAACAGGTGTGTAAATGGACTTAAGTCTAAATGAAAGCAGGTCCTCATTTTTTTTCCTCTCTGAACGTGAATGTGTGTTTGTAATTCATCAATGTAAGACCAAATATCCCAGATAAGGCAACATAGCTAAATAACAGATCGGTTGTTGGATCCAAATTGATTGATCTGAGTAGTAGGACTAAGTCGGAACTGCTTGCTTAATGCAGCTATAATCAATATTTTTATAGTTGCAATGAATGAAAATGACTGTGTGTACGCAAGAGGCCACTTACTGACAAGCCCAACAGAATTATAACCTGACTTGCAGTCCTCAGATTAATGAAGTCTTTCAGTTAATTGTTTTGGTTTTCAGCTCGTATCTGCTTGATGTTGAGATAGTGATACTTACACCATCAGTTAAAGGTTTAGGACATCGGTCAATTTTTCCAGTTGTTATTTAACCAGTGTCAAGGTTCCGAAATCAAAGCAGGAACAAATAAACAATTGGAGATTTTAAAACAAGGAAGCATGGCTCAATCAGAATTTTAGGACTCACCAGCGCTGAACACACTTGTGATGTTCTTTCAACAGTAGAAATGAACATTGTTGAAGAAGGCCCCACCACAGAAGTTCCTACAGATGGGCATTTGCTTGGCTTTCACCTTGATCCATTTAATCCCAACCATCTCTGGGGTCTGAAGTCTGAGGCTGTGCTGATCCCTCCATCAACACAATTCAACGTCTAGTTCTTTTCTTCAGTGTTTTGGGCAATTTTCTGCTGTAATTTTTAAATGGGTGCCTCTAAAAACTTTTGACCAGTAGTGCATTAATACCTTAGTAATTTCTAGCTTTTTATGATAAATATATCAATATTGTGTCTAAAGTTTGTTTCCACTGCCCCACATAACCAAAAACATCAGTTAATGAGATTTCAAAGGGCTATTATCTATGATGAACTTACAGAGAGTTATCACCGAATCTGCAGCTCCCTCTGTTTTAAACAGCCTCATAATGAGTTTCATGGTTTAACTGTCTGCTCACAACTTAAAGTTTCTCGGGTTCACTCTCACTGCTCATACCATTGTGTTCAGATGCAGGCAGCTGTTTTAGCCACCTGCTCAGCACCAAACGGCAGACACACAGGAACTAGCTAAGAATATAGTGACATTTGGCAGCTAAAGAGCCAGATATTTCAGCAGAAGTGGTAGAGACCAAAACAGAGCTAAAAGTAAATTTGACGACAGGCGTCAATGTGACACAATGAATCATCATAATGTTACTCTGTAACTGCTGATCGTATAAACGACATGCCCAAGTGGCCAAATAAAACAGTTATTACATTATGGTGGCAAGATTAATGATCAATAGAAACAGACTGACTTTTACACATTAATATACCTGTCACATTATCCATGTGCCCTTTATGCCCAATAATACCTCTGGTGTGACTTTCCTTTTTCCTGCTGATGAGAACAGACATTGTCATCTGTTGATAACAGTTCAAAAGATTAAGAAGCCAAACTGGTAAAATGAGTGTCAAGTGAGTCAAATGGTGGTATCAGTATTTCAGCAAAGCAGAAGTTGTGGAGTTCCATTCGAGGCAAAGGTCAAATAAAATACTCCAAACACCTGTGTCAACACCATGAAGCTAAACGATTTAATTGTGGTCCATAACTTAATATTTAATAATATCCCTCATGTGTTCCTCATTTACAACCCCAAGCTAGAGAGTGATTTACTGAAGAATTTTGTTGGTTTAATGTGCCTCATATTCCAACATCCAAATTTGTAAGTCATAACAACTAGGTGATTCATGTACATTGTAGTCAAGAATATCTACATGGGCCATTAAATTGGTGCTGTCTCTGGGAAAATTGGAAAAACTAATGTAGAGAGCCAATCAATACAAAAGACAAGAATATTTATTGTATATTTTATATACATGTAAAGATTTCTCCTTAAATTTCTCTAGCCTTAACCTGAAGTGGTTTGCCAAATTTGTTCTCACATATCTCCTGATGGATTTCTTTTCTGATAAATGAGCATCTAAAGTGCTAGAGCATTTTTAAATTTAGAATTTGAACCTTCATTATTTTAAACTACAAAGCGCCCACCACGATACAAAACTGCCTTATTGTTATTCCAGCACTAGTGCAAAATAAGGAATCTCTATTCTATATTCATATTTACTAGTGATCTCTTTGTTCTTTTAGCTGCATTTGTTAATTTATACTATAATATAAATATCTAATATTCAATATCTAAAACACAGTTTTATCTTCCTTTCTGTCTGGTTTATGTTAGCTGTTGAGATTAGCCACAAGTTATTTGACTGGCCTGTTTGTCTTCTGTGAAGTTTAACCTGTGAAGATCTTGCGTAGTTTTGTGGGAAGTGATGTATTTAAGGAGAAAATGATTCCTTTAAGGAGTCATTCGAATTTTCTTTAATCTTGAGGAAGGCACCACAAAATCATGTAAATTTATGATGTAAAATAAAGGCACCAAGATGATATAAACAAAGGACACCAGTTAAACCACAAACAAATGAAACCAGTGAAAAAAATGATGGATGATAAAATTTGTGTTTATGTAGCAATTGGAGAACGGTAGTCTCCTCACTGATCCACACACAGATGTGATGTTTACGCTTGCAGCCATTTTTCATCTCTGCAGTGACGAGGGACATGTATGTCATGGATTTGCTTGCCAAGTCTTTTTTCCATTCCAATTTGCCAGTTTTGTTTTATTATCCACCAACTTTTCCACCTCAGCCAAGATCCGAAATTTTGTGATATTTGGTGTTTCCAATCATCAAAGGTGAATATAAATTGTAATTGAAATGTACTTGTTCAATTTAAGATTTTAGAGTGCCCAAAATTAGATACACTGAAAGCTGCAAGTGTTCTGTACCAATGCACTGTATTTACTATGGTTAAAATAGTACAGTATGTATATAAGTATACTAGTAATAGTTCATGGGCAGTTCCTGCAGGTATAGAAGCAATAAATGTGTATAGACAATGTAAGAAAAAGACAGACAGGTAGACCTAGAGAAAAAGGACTGACAGACAGGAATAGATTCTTTATCGTTTTGTAACTCCTTTCAAATTCCTGACGTTTGCTCTGTCAATGTGAGTGAGCTACTTTTTGCTTCTGAAATGTCAAAGAAGTTTGTGTGGACAGCAGAGCCCTCAATCTGTACCATCAGAGAGATAGGGGAGCAAGTCACTGTAATTGTAGTATGAAGACTCCCCTGTTTTCCTTTTCATATTTGAGTTTTGCGACTTCTGGGATGCTGAGGAGAGAATCTTCATTAAAAGTTTCTCCTTGTAAGAAGTGTAGAGTCTGGTGGTGCACACAAACACAGATATGGACTCACACACACATGAACACACAAACATAAACACACGCCACACGGCTACATTAGAAGGTTAAGTCAAGCTAAACAGAACCTTGACAGAGCAATCACAGTCACATATGCTTCTCTTCTTCTTTTTTCATCTCATCTCTGTTTAATCTCCTTCCACCTTCATCCTCATATTTTCTCACCATTTCCCACCTCTATTTTTACTTGTTCATTCCTGTTTTTTCCATCTACTGTTACGCCTGCCCTTTGCTCCCTTTCTCCACTTTTCATTTTGTTTTACTTCATTGATACAGCCTCTTCCATTTTTTTTCTCTGGCAAATGGCCACAAAACTACTACAACTATTAAAGGAACACCTGGACTGTTTGAATGATGGGACCATGGAGTTCCATATGTGGTCAAACAAGTATAAAGATAGACTTTCTTAGCCTGTCAGAGCAGTTATGGTTATCATGTGCGCAGAAAACAAAACTTGCATGGCCGGAGCACTCATTGAACTGAAATACAGCCAAATACACAACGTGTATACTCTTTCACCACCATCCTTCAGAACTCAAAGTGCTGTTATTGTAACAAACCACCAAACTCTGTTTTGTGAATTCTTGATATTATTAATATAAAATTTCTCACTGAATCAGAGATGCTTAATGACGCTTTTGGTCTTTTTAACTGATCTACAGTTTATTACCTTTAAACTGGTTGGGCCTGATTCTGCCATCTATCAAAAGATTTTGAGTTCAAACATGATAGGAACTTACACACTTGATTTCCTTAAAGAAAAAATAGGTTCCTTAGTATGACAGAGATAATAAAGTTAGGTTGGAATGAAACAGAACAAACCCACACCAACTGAAAATGTAGTGTCTGTAATTTATCACCCTCAGCACACACCAAAAAGTGATACGGACAGAAGCAGTAGTGAAGGTGCTGATGGGATGATCTGGGTGTGAATGTGACAAACCACTGCTTCTGGAGCGTTACTGTTGACACTGGTAAACAGGACAGTGGCATACTCTGACACGTTGACCAGTGTCAGTGGAGTGGGCTTTCAGAAGATTTACAGGGTGTCATACATCATCAGAGTATGGGCCCATGAAGAAATTCCTTAGTGTTTTTTTTAATCAAGGTAAGGTGGTCTACAACAATCACCTCATTCTATATTGAGATTCAGGTTTTACATATCATTTCAAGCTCTTGTCTTTGATCTGACTGACAGTAAGCAGATGAACTTGATTAGCTAATGTATAAATATTCTTATGGCAATCCAAATGCTTTAGCTCAGAAAAAGAATATACAGAATTCCTCTTCAAAGGTGAAATGCCTTGACCTGTCTATATTAGACAAATAGTGCCTGTATATTGTAAATATTGCGGTATAAAGATAACTGAACACTGTAATATTTTTCCCACGTATGCAAAACATTAAATCTGACAATAAGCAATGTAATTGTAATCCAGTTGATTAATATGAATGAAATTATAATATTTATTTCATATAAAAAAGGATTTAATCCGCGATCACGGGATCTGGATCACTGATTCATCAAGCAGATTTACAAAACATTTACATTTACAGAGCATTTCAAAACATTTCAACTAATACAGTTTTGGGAGCTTTTAATCCAGTGGGTAAACATACAAGTTTTTATTCTGCATGTGGCTGAAGCACAACAAAAAAGGATGGGACTTGCACACTACTACCTTAATTCAATTTATGGTCATAATAAATACAGAAGAACATTTAAAGAAGTTGCAAATCCATTGCTTGGTCTCCCCAGACAGCTTCCCTTTTTGGTTAAAGCAAACAATTTACTTAAGTAAGTTAGCAATACAACAATGGAATTCATGATGCTTTCTGTTGCTTGCTCCAAACCCAGTAGCTCAGGTTGGGAGGAATTGATTTTGTGAAGAAATGTTGCTGCCTAGTGTCACTTGAAAGAACTACTGTGACATACAAAGTGGAACTGGATGTTCCGCTGACACAGCGTATTACTATCACTCAATGTGGTGTTTGCTAAAGTGCAGCACCACACCCAGGAGACACAGGGCTGATTGTTAACAACAGTCCTATCTCCCAAAAACTGTACTCCTTCAACAATGGAGTTATATTCCAGCAATTGAAGAGGCTACAACAGTCTCATTGGCTGTCTTTGATGTTTTTCTTTTCCTCCCTCTCTGTCTGTGGTGCTGGGTGGGTGGAGGTGGAGAGGTAATGTGATGCAGAGAAGTGACTGGAGCGAGACAGAGCTCTGAGAGAAAACCCTGGTTCACACCAGGGTGGCTTACACTGCTGCTTTGCTCTCTGTTCACACACACACACGCGCGCAAATGAGCATATGAGCACCTGCGCTTACACACAAAAAGACACACATCAGCATGTATACTCATGGGTGTGCACACACATACGGTACAAGCAGAAACAGGCACATACACACACACACACACACACACACGCACAGATTCAGAGCAGCTTATGAGTTGTGCACCTCAATACCAGCCGCAGTATAGCCCATCTCTGAAAAGGTAAATTGAATTTTACAGGCACAAAGCCGACTCTCCTGCTGTCTTTAGAAAAAAAGCCCCACTTTGTGAGTCTAAAGCTTTTCTAAAGCTTTCGTCTCTTCATTGCTTTTTCCCTATCCCTGTCTCTCTCTCTCTCTTCTCTCTCTCTCTCGCTCTGTGGGGGAAATGAAGGTGCGAGAAACACTGATCGATATGCTCATTAAAGAGTTGTGTCTTTCGGAGGCCTGCAGATGGTCTGCGCAAGGATTCACACAAAGAGTACACTGAAACGCTGCACTGAAAAAGCCTGCTTATATCACCACAACACCTTCCAAAACTGAGCAGCACCACTTTTCACAATCACAAAGAGCTAACCAAGAGTAAAAACAAACCCTCTCTTTTTCTCCATCTTCCTTTTTCTCAACTCCTCCTCCTCCTCCTCTCTCCCCCACTGCCTCTTTGCTTACTCAGAGATGTAGATAAAGCACTTTTATTCTGCTTGTGCAGAGGATTTTCCAATCTGTCCATGTCTCTATTATTAGAAGCTCCCATACATAGCCTGTGTTTCTGTATTGAGTTAACACAAACAGCTATGCAGCAAGTCACTCTGCCCACACAATTAACCCCCCCACACACTGAGGTACTGAGAAAACGCACTTTGATATGTTAAATTCTACTTAACTACAGCACTACCGCCCCCACTGCTCTGCCATGTGTGAGTGTGTCACTGTGTGTGTGTGTGTGTATGTGTCAGGTGGGATAGACAGTGACAGGTGGAATAAAATTGCCAGTGCGAGGTATCCATCTGTGCAGGATCCACCATATGCATTTCAAAAACTCTGCAAGGTTTCCCTGCCAAATGATGGCATGAGATTGACACTGTTCCATCTGCCAGTGCAGAGTCTATATTTGAGGTGTATGCGTATAAACAGGGGTGGAGAGATTATTACAATGTCCCAGTCAATTCAAAAGGCTGTTGGCTGAAATTTCCCCTGAGAAGTGGGTAAAAATAGCACTGGAATCAAAAATGGTGTAAAACACTGTTCAAGAAAAGCAGTGAGTGACTCATTCAAAATGGACTCAAAATGAAAAATTGATCAGAAAAAACAGAGTATACACTGGTACACATTATTTGTTAAAAGTAAAACAAAAAGGAAGTTAGCAGCCAAGCCAGCCAGTTACCGTAGCTTAGCATAAACCTGAACAAGAGGGAACAGCTAGCTTGCTCTGTCTGAATAAGGTAACAAAATATTCCTACTAGTGCCTCTATAGCTCACAAAATAAGACATGACATATTTGTTGGGGGTTATTTGTTATTTGTCTTAACCTTCCTGATATCCCTGGCAAGGGGGACATGCCGCAACTCTGGAGAATCACATTTGTGGAGGTATAAGCATGTCTAATCACTTTATTCATTTAACATGCTCCTCAGGGAACGTAACAACGTGTAATATTCTAAGCTAAACTAAATGACCCAGGATTTTCTGATTTTACGACCCTTTGGTTACGTTAAAGGAGACAGTATGCTTCAAATAAAGTACTGATCAGATTGATAAACCGCTTCTAAATCCCCCTAAACCCCCTTCCTGTCTCACCTTGCCTCCATTTTTTTTTTTTTTTTTTTTTACTTGATGGTCCAACAAGCACACCCACTTTATGCTGCAACTGACACATTGTGTGGAGTTGCAAAAGTTTACACTTTTTTTTTCAAGCTCAGTTCTTCATTTTTCACATAGCTACTTTCCTCATGTAGAGCTCAGTGCAACACCAGGAATGCCTTAGAGGAAAGAGGACAAACAGGTATAAACAGTTATGCTTTTAGACACAGTTGTACGACACATTGTATGAACTTGTTTGTTTCAAGCAAACTGAACCCTGTAGGCAAAAAAGCCAGTTGGTTATGGTTCACAAACAATCACTGTTATTGGTAAAAGAAACCAACATTGACTGTTGGAGAGAAATGGGCAATTGAACAATGGGTTACCATGTCAAAATCACATCCTTTTGTCCATCCAGCCCCACCTCCATGCTACAATATTTTTGCAATGCTATAACATCACACGGCAACCTTTTTCCTCACAGACAAAAATCACAAGATGATCTGTAGAGGTCCTTGTCAGGTGTCCATAAACCAGTCCAGCATCCCTAGGAATTACATGGATAGTGGACAATTCTACATGAAATAACTTAAATCTGGGGCGGCATGGTGGTGCAGTGATTAGCACTGTCGCCTCATAGCAAGAAGTTTCCGGGTCTGAGCCCCATTCCGAGCCCGGGGCTTTTCTGTATGGAATTTGCATGTTCTCCCTGAGGGACAGAGGAAGGATAGGGAGCAAGACAAATAGTACAGATAAGGTGCAAAGATCTGTAACTAACATTTGTGTTATTAACCATGACCACAGTCTCTCTCTAGCCTTCTAATATTTTGTCCTTGCCAATGGCAAAATATTCCAAAAAAAAAAAAAAAAAAAATTCCAAAAGATGTCGGGATTTGACATAAATATGTAATTCTACAGATCCATTTTGAACAGTACTATCTAGGTACTGAGGTTCAATACCCAGCCCTAACCATAACAAAATTAGGCACATAATGAAATAAAGTGTATCAAGTGTTTTTCTTTAATCACATGTAAATTTATAACTTTCTGTTGTCTTGTGGAGAGCCTGCAGATATTATACACTTTTCAAAATTCATCAAACTAGAACATGTGATTCAGAAAGTTTCTAGCACTGCACATAAACTGCTCACTTATGGTAAGAATTGCAAATCATTGCTTCCACCCTTGGGTGTAAATGTTTGCAGTGTGTTCGCTCAGACCCGTGAGTGTTGATACATTGAGAAGAAGACTGGGAGGAAGGCTCCAATTGTGCCTCTGGTTCCCGTAGTTGGACTGGCCAGCTCTGGTTGCCTGGGTTACTGTATCCCTTGCGGATGGTCAGCTCACTGTTGCTATGCTAATGAGAGTTTATCAAAGCCACGAGCAGCAGCGGCTGCCTGTCAAGTTTATGTGTGTGCATGTGTGTGCGGTTGTTTTATTTACAGTCTGACACCACAGGGTCACAGAGAGGCCAGAGTTTTTAACTTGAAATGTCACGCCAATTAAGAATTTGTGAAATTAAGCAGGCGATATCAAACTTAGCATTTTATTCATTAGGCACGGAGCTGCTTCCTAATGGGATTTCTCCCTCTATCTCAACGCTGTGTCTCTTCCCCCACCTCTCCTCTCACCTCCACCACTGACTTTTCCTTTTACTCATGCCCGTTTCATTATTTACATCCCCTTCTCTCCCTCTCTTTGACGCACTTTATCAGTTTAATCAGCCTGCGTGGGGAGATGAGGAGGCGGACAAGAGTGGGGGAAGGAGAGAGAAGATGGGAGAAGGGAGGGGGGCCAGAAGCGATCTGCATCATTCTCACAGCCTCGTAGTAATGCATCTTTATTAGGCTCCCAACATCAGCCCAAGAGACGAGTCTCTGCTATCACTGTCAATTAGCAGGGGAGCCACTCGGGGAAAAGGCTTGCTTCTCTTTATTAATATCGCCAAACAACCACACAGCACTCAGATGTATAGAAAGAGGCTTTTATTAAAACACACTCAGAGCAGCAATGCAAACCATAAGCAGGAGAAATGTCATCAGGCAGTGTAAGGTGCAGTTGCAGAGCTTTAGGTTTCATTTACTGAGAAAAATACAAAAAGGGGAAAGGAAGGAGGGTGCTTTGATTTATTCAACACAGGGACAGATATTACATTATCATTTCATCATGGCTCTCTGGCAATATGGCTTTTTCAATCAGCAGATACAGACATTATTTATTCATAGATGCATTTTTAAAAGGCACACAAGATACAGCATAGCCAATCTCCACAGAGTTGACACAATCAAATATACATGAATATAATATTAGTGTGAGATGGGGGGAGAGGCTGTCGGTGGAAAAATTAAACTTTATTCAGATGGAGAAGAAGGAGAGGAAATGGAAAAAGAGGACTGGAGTTGAGGACATTAACTGCACCACATTTATTCCTCCACATTTATTTCTTTGCTCAGATTTCTATTCGATTTGTCTAAAGTGGCCTGTGTGAGTGCGTCAGTTTCTGTTAGCCTGAGTGAATCTCCAGTGTTGGTGTCGCGTGTGTGTGTGTGTGTCTGGCAGTATATCCTCGCTTAAGGCAAGTGTCTTTAATGAGGCTTGCATGAGCTCCCTAGGACTCTTGACGTGTTCTGCATTACAAATACACACTCCCCTGCACCACATAGACCAATAGCACATCCTCTCGACAAAGACACACACAATACCATGCAGGTTGATGTGTGTGTGAGCGAGTGTGTGCCCCGACGTGACAAAGCATTGATTGGTGGATTTCCTGAACAGAGTGAGAGCTTGTCAATGAGAGACAACCTTTCTGAAGCAGGATATCTGTCTTTCCCCAGCTCTTTCTCGCCCTCACTCTCACTCTCGCTCACACACTTTCTCTTGTCTCTCTCCCTCTTCCCTCTCCGTCTCCCACTGCGATACTCTCTGACCTCATGTTTATGTATCTCACTATGTCGAGCTGTTTGTCAATGCTATTCTGTCAAAGGTTGTTCCTCCCCCTTCGCTCCATCTCTGCTTCACTTGGAAAGGCCCAGATATATGAATAATAGAAAAACATAGCATTACACACACTCACAGATGGCAAAGAAACAAGTTGTTTTGCGTGTTGTTCGGAGGCAGTGAGTGTACAGGGTTAACAGGGGTGAAAGAATTTGCAAGATGCTGCAAACAACAAACATAAATCCTGTCAAACAAACTCAAAGTCTGGACACAGAGGGCAAAGGAGCATTAACGGCTGGATTCTGGAGAATGCAGAGTGATTTGCTCAGTGGCTTTGGCCACACATTGGATCGAAGGCATGGGCCTTTCTGTTGGTTCAGACAATATCAGTAGCATAGTAAATGTCATGAATAGGCTCAAATGGCACAAAGTATATTTGCTGTTTGAGCAGAAAGGCTCAATGCCGAGAAAGCAAAGCCAGAGCTTCCTGAACAAAGACTCCAACCAGAAGCTAGTTTTCATTTATTTAGGGCTCTGATGAACTAACAGTCTCCAGAATTAACTCAAGATGCAATCGGGACAAGTGGTGTGTGTGTGTGTGTGTGTGTGTGTGTGTGTGCATGTGTAATGCCATGCTTCATTGTTTTTCAAGGAGAATGAAGTGTTCAAGAGCAGATCAGCTCATTAGTGGCCCTGCTGAATCGCTCTTAATGAATGCTATCAGCCTCTAATGAAAAGTATTGTTCTTCAGCACAACTAAATCATAAGGTGTTTAAAGCGCACACTCACGGCGCACACACACAGACTTCATCAATGAATGTTTGGCAAAGAGGTCTCTGATGGAGACTCAACACCATGGTTACAGGGGCTAACACCCCCCAAGAAATCAAAGTCCTCATTTAGACCACAGCCACTGGTCAATACCCGATCTAGTATCGACCAGCTTGCTGGGTGTGTGTGAGAGAGAGTGTGAGAGAGAACAGGAGGTGGGGCAGGATGAAGTGAAAAGACTGAGGAAAAAAAGGAGAGAAATTGATTTATTTCCCATTGACAATGGTGATTTGGCATCAGATATGTGGGACATCTGACCTGTTTACAGCCCTTGGCCAATTAGAAAAGTTTTTTCTCTGTTCACTTGAAAATACAGCTCAATATACACCCATTTCTTTCAATTTCGAGGCTGTATGGTAAATATAAAATAGCATTACAGTGGCTGAAAGTCTTGTGTGTGTGAGAGCTCAGATAGCCTGGAGCAATTGTAAAAGTTGTTAGGAGTTATGGATTCTGTTAAAGGTGATGAGAAAAATATAGTGTCCGCCTCAGTGTGCATCTCCTTTAACCTTCAGCCCACTAAAACTGAAGACCCCAGGAGATTTTCTGCATTCGAACTGAACATAAATTGGATATTTTTCTGGCAGAGCTGCTGCTGACTCTGCTGCTGGCTTTTAAAAAATGTTGTCATTACTTCTATTAAATTATCACTCTTAAGACTATTAAGCAAAACTGCTCCAAAACCCAAATTGTGGCAGTGAACCAGGTTATATTCCAGAGTGTCACAGTTATCTTCCTGGTGAGTATTTACAGAAATGTGTGATAAGTGGTGCACAGAAATATATTAAAAAATCTGATATCCCAAGTGTTAATAGCAAATGTTCCACAAAATGGAGTCTGCTATCACCTTAAGGCAATTGAGGTGGTGGAATCTCCTGCCAATTTGTGCAGTAGAGTAAATACTGTAGATACAGCAAAAATCACTGCAGACTTTTTGCTAATTATTTGATTTTTTTTCCCAGTCAGTGAGGGCCAAGGAGAGACATGAGGGATTTTAAACCAAAGAGTACATTTTTTGGTTCTGAGCTGCATTATGGGAGCTGTAAGATCCAGTGGAGCAGGACAAGTACAAGGGACTAAATCTTGTCATCTGCTGCTTCCATTTTGATCATGTCTCCAACTTTATGGGTGTGATGTAGTAAATCGCTCAAGTGCCCCTTTAACATTTTAGTCATTTGGTAAACAACTCAGCTATATTGTCTGTAAATGTTTTTTTTCCTAACATGTCTCTGATCTAAGAAAATCACATATCTCCATCTCCACCTTTTCATGAGCTAAGAAAAACAGCCATGTTACTCAGAACAAGGATGCAACTACTGCATCAACACGTAGAGAACATTAACATGCAGTAGCTAGAAAAGTCACTTAATTTATATTTACTTCACAACTAAACGATGACCAGGTAAATCTGTTTTTTTCTATATCTGACCTATGGCTTTTGATTTGTAAGAAGCACATTTGTTAAAGCTGCACCCAGTACAACTACACCTTTCCTATCTTTTTCAAGTGAAAATGTTGAGGTTTTTACTGTCTGCCTGAATGAAATTCTGGCATCAAAATGTTTGATAGCAGCAAATATTTTCTCAGAAACTGAAAAAAATAAAACATCACAGAGTGAGAACTTTGTCCCCAGGATGATGGCTGATCCTCTTAATCACCTACACCCTCTCTAGACCAAGAGCGGGACATTTATTGACACCACTTTAACAGAAATTCTCAACAGTGAGGTCCTAAATTTCAATCAGTTATGTCTTGCTGCCATTTGGGGCTGTCAACGTGTTAAACTGCCAGGTGCAGCTTAACGGTGATTTATAAATAAATTTTACTCAATTTAATTTCATCACTCCTCAGGCATCGACCTCAACTCTCAAGGGTGTCAGAATTGCTTTTCTATCACAAATAGAGTATGTGGGGTTGGTAGGAGAACATGCACAGAGATAGGATTGGTTGGGGTCAGGGGATGAGGGCTGGTAATGAACATGGTGCAGGCCTGAAGTAGGCACAGCAGGCTGCAATCTAATCAACGCTGCACCTTATTTTCATCTAGACATGGGGGAGAATTAGATATTTAACTGTGGCAGTTTTATCATCCAATCACACGGCTTAGGTCTGAACCGTGGACACCTTGTTAAGCGGCTAGATGTGTCCAATCAGCCGGCGTAGGTGGGTTGTCAGCATGACTTCGCGCATGTGTGTGATTGAATGTGTATGGGTGCTTTTAGCTGGTTAGCACTCTCCAATCAGCGCTGCTTGTGTGTCTGTGAGTGGCTCATATTGGCGTTTGATGTCTGTAAACTGGCACAAATTGGCAATCAGGTGAGGTTGGCATGGACAAGGGCCTCTCCTCACCGGGATCCCAACTCCAATTGGCCCCTTCTCTCCTTTCCCATCCTCTCATCCCTCTCTTCCTCTCTCACCGAAGCCGTTTCAACTTGACCCTGACAGGTGCTCCTGACAAAATCCATTACAGTCTCAATTACGCTATATGTCTCTCTTCTCCTCCTATTCTGCTCATTTTTATCACCTCTCTCGGCATCCCTTTCCCCCATTCCCTCCTCTGATGCTCCAGGACTGGTGGGAGCACTAAGCACTCGGCACTGGTGCTTCCCTCCTGACTCTATCACCAGTCTATCAGTGCTGTGCATCTCAGTCCCCCTAATTAGCCTTGGTGGGACCATAACTTTCCTCTTCATTAGGAAAACCGAACAGATGTGGGTGAGAGAAGGAGAAGTAATGAAGGGACAACAGCCTGATGCCTGAGAGACGAATGCTGAAGGGAAAAAGAGCTGCATGTGCATTGAGTGTTCCACTCCCTGAAGCAAAGCATGAATACTGTCATGGATCTGATTGCCTGTATAGTTATGTAGATACTTTCAAATGGTGAGTGTTTACCACTGGTGCTTGGTGGTCTATTGTAAACCTGATGGCAACCCTGCTATCAAGGTAGGTGGTGGTGGCAGGGTTATTGCTGCTGCTGTGTTGATGAAACTGGCATTGTTGTCTTTATTTGTCACAGGGGATATATGGACGAGACACACTGAGAGAAAGAGAGGGGTATATCATGCAATAATTGTACTGTTATCAGAATACTTTGAACTACACACAACGTCAGCTTTACAGTTTGATTATCAAGTGTGAGCCAATAAATTATGCTTATAAATTTACAAACAAACAAAAAAGAATTAAAAAAAATGACATTCTTTACTCAAGGTCCACTTACTGTTTTTTTCTAAATTTTAACTGCATCCCATGGTCTTTATCAATTGATGGAGTTTGCTCAATTATTCTAAAGGTCTGTTTTGATTTATGGTGTACCAAAAAATGGACCTTCACAACAAAGTCCATCTGCTGATGAAGACCATCATCTGAAGACATGCCTTCATCCATTACCTTGAGTTTATTTTTTTGTCAAACTCTTGTGGTCATGGTCAAGAATCAACTAAAATCAAACAAGCAGGTGAGTATCAGCAACCAAAAGCATTTTATACTTTGACTAAACTCGCAACATATAAGCTGTGATTTGCATCGTGAGGTTCTTAACTTTCATGTTTGACACATTTTATGAATCAAAACAAACATCGTACTCTTGACCTGATGATGTGGCAGTGGCAGCATTTGGCACCTTCTTCAACATGACATTGAATTCCCCAGTGGAAATAATGTGGTCAGGTTTAGGGAGTTTCATTTCCTTGAGCAAGGCACTATCATGGACAGGGTTAGGAACTGCAGTAGCTTATTTGATACAAAGGGTAGACCAGCACTCTACCCTCTGAATTAAAAGAATAGTTTGACAGTGTGGGAAATGTGCTCATTCGCCCTCTTACCATGAGTTCCATCTGCCTCCAGTCTTTATGCTAAGGTGATCAATTTCTGCCTCCCATACTAAATATGAAAAATATTGAGAGCGGTATTGTTCTTCTCATCTAACTTTCAACAGGAAAGCAAATTAGCATGTTTCCAAAAATATCGAAACTATTCATTTAGACTGGGGACAGACTCGCTGACTCAATTCAGAGGTAAGAGCAAGGCTCTACCATTAGAGTTCATCCCCTACTGGGATCATTCATGGTATGAATTTATGTATGCACTCATTATACAGCAAAGAGCCTCGGATAGAATGGCATATATTAATATTATAATATTATCCAACCTAGCTGCGCTTCATTCTCTCTTTCTCTCACATTATATATTCACTTCTCCCTCTTTTTGTCCTGCAAGCTCTCCTTTGTCTTTCCAGTGGTTTACCATCTTTTCTCACCAATTCCTCCCCTTCTCCCAGTGTCCTTGTTCCCATCACCCTCCCCTCTCCATTTCCTGCAGGTGTGTGCGCGTGTGTATGTGAGAAGTGGGGGAGAGAAGGGGGAGGGCGGTGAGGTGTTGAAGGAGACGGAGGTACGGGGGAGCAGCGAGTGATGAATCTCCCCACCGTCTGTAACACTCTCCGCTTCGTCGGCTCTTCCCTCGTTTCTGACCCAAATCTAATGCGACAGGACTCGTTTTCGCTGTCCCCACCCACCCACACACACACACACACACACACACACACACACACACCTCCTCCCACCTCCCTCCTCCCCTCCCCACTATTGCAAGAGTCGTGCACCACCCCTCTATTTTTAGCTGTTTGTCCTTGAGTTACAATCCCTGAAAATTGCCATGATCCATAAAGGACTGGGTTGTGGTGCTTGAGGGAAAACACACACCCACCCCCGTCAACACCATTTCCCTCTAATCCCCCCCACAGCCCATACTACCTTCAAGTGTGTGTGAGCAACAAATCGTTCCCAATTTCAAGTCTTTCGCCATTACTGGAGCTGAATATTCCTCTCATTAAAGAGGTGAAATGGAGGAAGCGTTAAACGAGAATAACGCCGACAGATCAGGCTGTTTTTTTCTCTGCCCCCCCAACGCACACACTCATCCCCCGCCTCAGAAAGTTATCCACTGTAGCCAATTAGCATGACTGCTCTGTCTAGCATTAGCCCCCCTCTTCCATATCCAACTCTCACTCTCATTACCGTCTTTTTCTCTCTTCCACTCCTATCCTCCTCCAGCCCCTCCTCTCATTCTCTCTCTGTCTCATTAGAGCAGCGTCGTAACACACTGAATCATAATAGGTGCTCTACACTGTGAAATGGCTTTAGCTTTGTCTCATTTCGCCGCTTGTAGTGGGAGAATGAGTAAACAGACAATCTATTCCACGCAGGTACAGACACACACCAACAGACACAATCAGGGCCGTCCATTAATCTGTTGTAAAGCAGCTTTTTGCCCGCCTGAAAAAATCCCTGATATTCAGAGTCAGAGAGAGAGAGTGGGGCTAATCTACGGGCTGACACACAAGGCCACGTACCATCCACTGATAATAAACAGATGACCTGATGAAGAAGAGAGTTTGGATGGAAAAAGATGGAGGTGAGGTAGAGATGGTGGAGGGCAAAGGGTGAATGAGGAGGACGGCAGGATCGAGAGAGAAGATGATGAAGGACACGGGGGTGGGTGAGAGGGAGCGTAGCGCGGGGTGGAGACGGTGACACCGAGGCGTATTCTAAGCCCTGAATGTAAATATGCGTGAGGGGATTATCACAGAGTGCCAGGCAGCGCTTTTGGGGCTTTGTTTCTGTGACACCGTGACGTTGGCTTTGTTTCCCGGACAGCAGATGTGTGTGTGCGTGTGTGTGTCATTGTGTGTGTTTGTGTGTGACATCCAGGCATCTGTTTCGTTGAAAAGGTTAATTATATCCCACTGCCCACCGATTACATGCATAATCGCTAATGAGACCTCTGCATGTCTTTGTGTGTGTCTTTGTCTTTGTGTCTCGATGTGCATTCTGAAAAGGCAGTTCTCTAGCAGCTGAATAGATATCTTAAGCACTTGTTTCAAGTTTGAAAGACTATTGTTGCTGCCAAGAAGAAAGACAAGCGCTTACACACACGCTCACGCAGTCACACACTCAAACAGGTGACAGCTGGAAGCGTACTGCAGTGGCATTTACGGACAGACACTCCACTCCCACCAGGGGACATTAATTGATGGGTCTGCTTCGGTGTGTATGCGTTTGTAATTACTTGTCTGCCTATTAATGAGAAAGAGATGCTATGGCGTCAGAGGAGGGACTTCTCACAAACCCTGTTGCTCATTCTGACCCTTGACTCCTATCTTCACACTCCAGCTAAGCTGCTGATTGGACAGCTGCTCGGTTTTAGATCAGGTCCAGCTCGGCGTGAAAAGCGAGATGGGCTCCGGCCCTCCATGGGTGACTTTGGAAATTACTGTACACTTTCTCACTTGGCTGAAGTTTTCACTAAGTTGATCTGACATAAGCAGGTAGGTGAGGAGGTGCAGAGCTCAGTTGAGCTTTGGTTCCAATTCAGCCTCCGTGGAAGAGCTGTGATTAAGGAGAAGAAGGGAAAGATGGGGCGTTGCTGAGAGGTGTGACTGAGAGAAATAATGGATTTCTGGAGCCTGTTGCCTCTTCACACCTTATACAGTACATCAGTTATGGCAAGAATTGAATCAAACAGTGTTTTTTTGGAATCACATCAGCAGAAGCAAAGTTCTCAGACAGCTGCCAAGGGAAAATTAGAGTGCTGCAGAAATGGATAATGGGAATGAACTAAGAGTTCACAGGCTTTTATTTTCATCAATCTGATTCATCTTGAGAAATATGGCTCAAAACAGCTTTGTGGTTGTTGAGTTAAGGAATTTGGGAGTTTAAAAAGTAGAAAAGAAGTAACACCTGAAGCCTTAGTCACAGATACGTTTGTAAAATACACAGTATCTGGTTCAAGGATTGCAACAACCAGAGTTAGACCAGAGTCAATCAAAAATACCAAATTAATTCAGATTTTTTTTTTTTAAATAGAAGCCTATGCATGCTGAAGCCCCATTTCAGTTCCTCTTAAAGTATGTCATACTTATCAGACAGTCTATACTGAGCACAGTAACTTGGGCTATACATTCCAGTCTGTTAAAGGATAAAGCCCCAGTGAAGCTAAGGAGAGTGTGACCGACAGCACTGCCGTCACACCTCTGTCTCCTGATCCCTCCAACATTCTACCTCCTCACCCTCCTCTTCCTCTACTTGCTCCTTTTTCTTCTTCTTTCGTCTGCGGCAGAAGCCGTTCAGGCCACAGAAGCAGGCACAGGTGAAGGGCATGGCCTATCTGACGCACAGCATCCACCACGTAAACCTGCAGAGGGAGAGGGTGGGGAGGGGAGGAAGAGGAGGGGAGGTGTTAAAACATTTCTCCTTCATCTGGGGAGCTGCCAAGACATCACACTGCTCATGGGGAGTTTTCTCCCAGGAAATCTTTTGAACACACATTGATATCTGGAATCAAAGAAGAAGGGGTTTTTATTCTTTTATGCATACTGAGATAAAGTGAGTTTTCTGATTAGAACTTTTAACTGAACTCTGTGATGATGAGATTATCCCTCATTTGGCTTAATGTGATTCCTTTACAGTTTTCCCTAAAGGAACTGCCTAAAGTAAAAAAAACATTTTTAAAAAAGTTATTCCATGCAGTGCGGTGGGTTCTTTGAGCAAAAAGTGCTTCCCAGTACAATACAGGCATCAGACCTTATCACATACCTGTTGTGGCTAAATGAGCAAATAAATTAGGAAATTTTACCTAACAGACTGGAATTTTATCAGTACATATGTTACAAGTTTTCTAGAGCCTAATGTTGAACCAGTTCTTTGCATTTTGACAGACAAAAAACCTACTCTTAACCACGAAACTTGGTTCAAGAGCCGCACCACACTTTGCTAGTCTTGAACCAAGAACCGCTTATGTCCTGGGCTGGGGGCAGGATTACTATGACCAGCAAGACCAAAATTTGGAAATGTTCAACATCAACATATTTGGATGGCAATGTAGGTTCACAAAATTGGCAAATGAACTTGGCAACAACTGTTATGTAGTGGAACTCTTGCTGAAACGCATCAGCAATGAAATTTCTATTAACCATGGATCTGTGCACGCAATAACAGCTTTAATGGTGTGGCATCTTCTTCTGATTTGAGAACTAATTCCTAAGTTTTTTTTCTCAACTTTTCTCTATGGTATGTTTATTTGTCTTTGTCAATTTGAACTTAAACGGCTCAGCTTGGTAGCTAGGTAGCTACAGGTTTGCAAATTAATCCGCTAGCATCGAAGGGCCAAATGTATAAAAATCTGAGCTGAGCTGCAATGGTGTTTCTATTTTGCTAAGCAAAAAATCTCTGGGATTATGAGCATTTGAATATTTCACTTGTAATATAAAAGGCTATTGCTATAGTTGCTAACTAGGAGGACAAGGTAACTCTCAAACTATTTTTCCTGTTTTCATTTCAGAATTTTCTTCTAATGAACCTAATGTGCCTTAACATAGAAAAACAGAAGTTTATTTAATAATTTTACTATAGATTTATATAATAGCTATCAGTTTTAATTAGTTCTGCTTTCCATCACTTTGCTTTGGGGGATTGTAAATGCTATGATATCAATGAGCCTCAGCTACCATCGCAATGGAGAAGAGACCTTTACTTTACTTTTAAATAACTCTCATTACTACACAATTCTAGGTAAGCGGGGGAGACTTGATTCCAGACTGACAAAAATTCAAAGGAGCCAGGACGGAAATATGTTAGGGTCATGTTCATACCTTACGGCTATATGGTCAGAAACATATTTGTCAACCACATGACTTCAAATCTTAATCGTCTGAGATTTACCATTACATCAACTACAGTACTACTACCCCCGGTATCTGACAGATATCGATATAATCCTCAAGGCAGTATGTGTGTCTATGTGTGCCTGTCTTTCACATTTTTGCAGTGCTTGCAGCAAGAAACTCAATGCAGCGAAAGTTACTTAGGTTTAGTCAATAGGTCAGTCCACATACACATACACTGCAGTAAAGATTGGTATGCCCATCTATTGAGTACTGTCACTCAACACTGAGAAAAACCTCTTTTACCATTGCGCTTCTACTCACATTTTTCCTCACATCCATATTTGTGCTTCAACTACTCTCTCCCCCCCTGCCTTCTTCTCTCACTCTCTCTTGCACACACAACCAGAAGTAGTCTTAAGGCTCACTAAACTCCCAACGTTAACATTTTTCGCTAGCATGCTAGAAGCCAATCACAAATGAGTGTTGAGATTAGGAGACGCAAGGTGAAACTGAGAGCTTCATTAAATACCAACCTGAGTCAGCAGCACCAGCAGGCCTGGCTGGGGAGTGTATAGTGTGTGTGTGTGTGTGGGCACGCATGCATGTGTATGTGTAATGCAAGTGGGGGAGAGTGGGTGACAAAAACAAAAGCACAGACCAAACATAAAATGTCTGCATTCTTGCATACATGTGTGTTTGTGTGTGTGTGTGTGGCTTTAGGGATTGATGTGCGCTTCAACCTGTCTCATATGGGGGCAATTAGCCGAGATACATTCTAGGCTGCCTGCAAGCAGAGACAAAAACGCCTCAGGCCATTCAGTGTATACGGGTATGAGTGTATGTGTGTGTGTACATATATGCTATTAAACCTCCATGTGCTCTTCTTTTACCCCTCCTCTGTCATTCCATATATCCATCTAATCCTCGTCTGCAGATCTCCCACTCTGTACCCAATGGCTTTAGACCCTATGTGACATGCCAGAGAAAATCACATAGGAATAGAAAGCCATAAAACACAGCAGCGAGCCAGTCACGCTGGTGGCAGGAGTAAACTTTTCTCTCCACACAATGATTTGTGTGTGTCCGCAAGTGTGTGTAGCCCTCTCACTTCATGCCTTTAACACCCTCAGCTTGTCTGACAGCTTACAAGGCCCTGCAGAGGATTTACAACAGTGCTGAGACACCTCTCTCCACTGTGTATCCTTCTTGTCTCCCGTGTATTCTCCAATCCCTCCCCCTGTCCTTCGATCCCCCCCACCCCCACCCACTCTCACCCTATTGCCTTCTTCTTTTTCCCCCTTCCAGTCGCTGGCTCTCCATCCCCAGCCACGCTGCCAGCCATCAGAGTCAGTGTCTTGTTTTGGTGGTGTGTAATTACTAGGGGTTCTTTCACAGGCGAGTGCAGAGATGAGACAGATGAAAACACAGCCTGCAGACCCTCTGAATTATTAACTGGCTGAAAATGGATGAGTCAACGTTAACAGAGAGAGGGAGGCAAAGCAGCCCACGTGCATCCACAAATACACACATAAATGAACAGCCACAGGCCAGAGTAAAGCGTGGCACCATGCATGAACCAACCATGGTGGAATCCAAACTAGGGTTAGACCAATATTTTTGGTTGATGATACAGGCTAATGAAAAAAGGAAATCAGCAATTTGAATAATTTAATACTTTGATAAAAGTTTTGCTTGAGAATTATTCATCTCAAGGCAGTGATGTGGCCAAGTATCCCCAACACCATATGGCTGAGTGGCTTAACCAACAATTAATGTATTAGAAACTTTCAGTTTTCCATGTAGAGCCCCAGTGGTGTTGGCTCTTTAGATTGAAATCATTATCAATATTTCAGTTTAAAATAATCCCATAATAAGTATTTCCTGAATATTTTAAACATAAACACACTGACAAACATTTCTGATGAGGATATTAAGTTTTGTACATTTCACATTTGAAAAATAACAACTGTAGCATTAAATACGCTTTTCTATGTTTTATAGACTTCATTTTTATGTATTCAAGCCATACATATGTAACACAAGCACTTTTGATAATTATTCCTTGATTGTGTCTCTTAAAGAATGTGACAAGGATATGTAGCCTACTTAGTGGGACATTTTAGAATTGACAAATAAACTTTTTCAACTCAGTGCTCTCTGGTGGACAAACTGTAAAAAGCACAACTTATACCTTTAGTCTCCACGAGCTGCTATGGCCTGCATGGACTGTCCCAAAATGATACTATAGGTTTATATTTTAGCCTTCAGTTTTAATCAGTTCAGCTTTCTGAACAGTCAAATTTATTCGCCTTGACTTTGGTTTGGGGGATTGCAAATACTACGATATCAATGAGCCTCAGCCCAAAATGTATGATTTCATGAGCTGTATTAGACTGGTCAGATGGTCCTGGTCAGAGTCAGAACTGTTTCCACTATCACAGAATTGGAAGACATTGTATTTTGGGCACGCAAATGGTTCAATTTATTTCAATTTACAGTTGGTGAATTTTTACACATAATACAGTGCCAGCTGCAAATGACAGATCAGAGAGAGCAACCAGAGACTCTCAGTCTTGCTGTGACTTAGCCAAGGGATATGGGAGACTGCACATTGGACCCTGACCATAGTGAGTTGCCATCTTTCATGACTTGCAGAACATACATAGCTGATCATAAGGAGGTGCCAGGGAACAACTTCACTGTTCCACCTGACATCCCCCTTTTGCTGTCCTGTATTTCTAGCTGTTGGCAGGAAAGTGCTCAGTGCCACTAGGGGTCAGCATCACAGGGCATAGTGTGGAAGTCAGCAAACTAGGCAAGAGAAGGAAAACAAGTTCTGGCTGTCGTGAGGCATCCCAGATGCTGCTTTGATTGCTTTCCACAACGCTGACACATAATTAAATGCCAAAAAATCATTTTCATTCACAATGCCTGTTGTCTCTTTGTCAGGCCATAATTAAACTGATTCTGAGCAATCAGATACTGGCATAATATGCAACTCTTGGAATGGGAATTATATACAGTATAATTCACTTAAAGGAATGTCAAGTAAAGGAATAGGTTGAAATTTCGTAAAACATGCTTTCTGGTGGAAAGCTAAGTATGAAGACATCAGAAGATTGTTATTCCTTTAAGATCAAAAACACACATACACATACCTTAGAGGTTTCTAAGCCAAAGACACATGCACAATATCTGGATATTTCCTCTGTATCTGGTGTACAAAGAGCTCCTTTACAGTTTGGAGGGCAATCCCTTCTTTTTGAGAGACTGCTCTTGCAACAAGCATGGGAATGGGAAAGTCAGAGGGCTGGAAAGACATGCCGAGATAAGAAGAAATGAGAGATAAAGGAGCGGAGTTTGAGAATGAAGCAAGAGGGGCACTCAGAGAGACTTTAAAGCAGGTAGGATTAATGTCAAAGTCATCCATCCTTGTTTTAATCCATCTTTTTCAACCTCATCCCTGTGAAAAGTCGCTTTGCTTCCTTGTATGTACTTGTATATGTTTATGTGTGAGTGTGCGTGTTTGTCTGTGTATGTGTGTCTAAGCTGATTTGTGTCTTATCGAGATCCTCTGTGGAAACAGACAATGTGGTTTATTTGTTATCTTCTTGTTTGGACGACTAGATAAGGCGATCAATGTTTGCAAGAGTGCGCGAGAATGTACGAGCACACGCATATACATGCATATGTGTGTACTCAAACTTGTGTGTGCGTGCTTGCATAGAGGAATAGATAAGCTGAGTGTTGCGCCTTTGAGTTTGAGTGACAGAATCCTAATGCTGATCCCAATGGTCAACAGCCCAGAGATGTTCCACAGAAAGCTTATTAGACCCTTATCCATTATTTATACCATGGCTGCCTTCGGACACACACACACACAAAGCAGAAACACCGTATGTGAATGTGATTCATGCTGACAGGTGCCTGACTTCTTCTCATGGAATATAAGTAGCCACTGAGAAACCTCCAGCCAGAACATTACCCATCATACAGTCACCAGCACACTCTAAATGGGGTATAAACCAGAAGTTCTGCTCTGCAACGCCCTCGAATATGCCAAATCCCACAGCACTCGCTTTCATGTACAGCTTTTTTAGGTCATTAAATGCAGGGGGTAAAGTTATTACAGCGCACAGAATTCACATATTACTTTTTAAAAGCAGGAAAAACTCATCAAAATGAAATGAAATGGCTGCAGATTTTATTTTACTTACATTTTGTATTTGCCGTATCAGCAGCCTTCCTGTGTTTTTCCGAGATCCCTGCACTTTGTCATTGTGCGACCACATAGAAACCGTTTCCCTGCCGCTTATCTGATGTAGTCGAACACACAGACGGTCAACTGCTCTTTCTCCCGTCTCCATTTCCGTCTTTTCTGGTTTTAAGCCCCAGTTTCACCCTCTCAGACATTAAAATGAATGTGTCCTGGATCCTTGCACTTGTTTCTGGTACCTGCACAAAGCTTTTACCTCTATCTGTTGCATTTTCTTGCCCCCACTTTACCTTCCCCTCCCACCTCCTCTCTTCCTTCTCACTGTCCCTCTCTCTCTTGCTCAACACAAAATGCCCTCTGTCTGGCTTTCAGGTAAAAACTCCCACCCACCACCAACCCCCCAGCCTAGATAACCGAGAGGGCTGGAAAAAAAACAGGGTAACTGTTTCTGTTGTTCCAACACAATGATGCCAAGTGGAGGCTGGGATGAAGAGGGAGGGAAAAATGGATACATGTACGGAAAGAGAGAGGAAGGAAGAAAGGAGCACAGAGGAGAAAGTCTGGCAAAAACTAATGAAGTGGTAGAGAAGGTGAAGCAGCAACATTGAGGACTGAATCACGTCCTGTCAGGCTTAGGTATGGTATGTGTATGCTGGTGTATGTGTGCAAGTTCAGGTACACTATGGTGCGTTGGAGTCTCAGTCTGTCCTCATGGCTAACTGTCTCCCAGGCCCAGTGAACAAAGAGCTTATTGTCAACACAGCACACAGGAGCTTTCTCTCTTCTCCACAGGCCAGTGCTTTGTGCTTGCACCCCCCCGCACCCCCCACCCCACCCAAAACACACACACACACACACACACACACACACACACACACACAGATCTCCAAATTCCCTCAACACATACACCACCATAGTCACCATTCCACCTGCGCCGGCATCTATCCACTCTCTCTTTGGGATGCCTTACGTCTCAACAGCAATATTCCTGCTCTTACTGAAGATGCAATAATTCCACAACCTCCCACTGCAATATTAATTATTATTAATCATAATTAATAAGTATTATAACATATTAGAACTAATATGGTGTTCGGGGCATGGAACAAAGCTCTGTAAATTTGGTAAGCAGTTAGAATCTCCTACGAAAGTGCGTAACATTGATAGTCAGTGACTTAAACTGCCAGAATCAGGTCCCAGCAAGTTCAAAAGCAATGCTGAATTGTAGATCTGTTAAAAATACTTAGAAGTCATTAAAAGCAGTGTTCATCTCCAATATCCATCAAGGAAACTCAAGAAATCTAGACTGACTTTGTCATGTTTATTAAAGCAACAGCAATGCCAGCTCCATAAGCTGGGTATCATGAGGAATACACACCGTTTAGTATGTTCAATTCAGTGAGTGGGTCTATGCAGTCTGAGTTCCCATCAAGTAATTGGTAGGCTTTGTTTTCTGTATATGAAAACCACTTAACCACGTGGACTCAGAGCCCAACAGAACTGATTAACGCTTTGTGGCCACAGAGGCTGCTGTTGCTCAACAAAGTTACATTTTCTTACTTTAATTCAAGAAAATTCTTCAATTTGGCTATGTTTTTTAAAGAAACAAGTCTGGTGCAATGCAAAATATGAAATGTCTGAAACCCCTTCCCCCACAAGTTTTATGGTCAGACTAAGGGATTGGGGGGATTTGCAGACAATGGACATCCACTACAAATGAGTTTTTATGGAGAAGATAGATAGATAGATAGATAGATAGATAGATAGATAGATAGATAGATAGATAGATAGATAGATAGATATGTTTGTGATGTTTGATTGCAGTTTCAGAATCTCTGTTACATTAGAAAATGTGGCTTTTGACTTCCCTAAGTCTCCAACAGACTTTGTGTTGTCTGTTGGCTTCGCTCTTTCCTCCTTGTAGAGCGGCACTACAGAGAGCCAATGAGGCGCCTCTGAGGTCTACTAGAGGTACGTTAATTTTAACCTCCAGGTTCCCAGTGGGGAATACAGCTTAACGAGGCCCTGGCAGAGAGCTGAGGGATTACGAGGTCTCACTAGCACTACAACTATCTGGCCAACCATTGAGCTCCTCTGTGGAGTTATGAAGATGCTGAATGATAATGCTGGAAGGCATTGGCAGGAGTCTTAGAGGGGCTGTGTGTGAGAGAATGACAGACCGGAGTGAGGTCTGAGGGAGAAAGAGAGTGAGTGAGTATGTGTGTGGTGCAACCCAGAGATTTCTCACCTCAGCTGGTTGGACAGATTACCTGAAACTGAGAGGACAGAAAAAAGGTAACCAGTGAGAGAGAAAGCAAGAGAAAAGAGGACAGAAAGGTCACAGTGATCTCAGAGCAGTGGAGAGAGAAAAAAGGATGGAGATAGTAAAAGGGAGGAAGAGGGACAGGAGTGTCGGCAAAGAGAAAGAAAGACTGTTGAATGAGGTAGGGTGTACAGCCCATCAAAAAAAAAAGTTAAGGAGTAGGTTCAGAAATTTCAAGTCTATCTTATTATAATACATTCCATATTTAGGTTAGAGGGACGACACTCTAAGAGATGGAGGGCAAAATCCACAGACCTTGATTTGTTTATAAATTTCATGCTACAGCTCAGCTAAAACTAATATAAGGCTTCAGCAGTCTCAGCTAGCCAAATTAAATTTGTGTCTGTTTTATGATTTTGTACAAAGACAGAACTTTTTTACAAATACTTTTAAACTTTTTTATACTCGTTTATACTTTTTATATTTCTTATACTTTATATTTAGCCTTTTATAGTTATATACTTTTTTATGCTATGTTTTGACAAAGAGCGATTTCAGATGTCAATTTCACATTATTTCTGGCCTCCCTGGCTTTCCATAATAATACACCAATACACTAACCATGTGCTCTGGGTTCAGAATAGACATTTCCACAGGTCCAACTAAACCCTAGGTCCCGAGACCCAACCTGGAACTTGTACAGGTTCATATCCAAGTTTCCTGCAGTCAAACGGGTCCAGGTCTGTTTAGCATCATGTGATCCAAGGAGACCTGGCCATGAGGTGGCGGGTCAGAGAGGAGAGGTCAGACTTGTTTTGGAGAGCACAAACTGAGAGCAAATTAGCAATACTAACATCAGTAGCTGTGGCAACTAATGCACAATAGTGATTATGGTTCAAAAGGGCAACCAGTCAAAGTCACCTTTATTATGCAACAAAGCTGATTCTGAATTCTGATTCTGAGTCACATTTGTCTACATCGTGATAGCAAGTGGACTTTTGTTTTAACAACTATTAACAACTTCACAACTTAAAGTTAAGATTTTAATAGCAATCAGCTGTGAAATCAGTTCAGATCAGGTCTGTGTTTCCTGGCTGGGTTCAGGTCCAACATTTCTTGGTTTTGCTTGGATCCTGGACCCAGCTTTGAAGTAACTGACTGGTCTGGTTCAGTTCGGTGGTACATTTACATGTACCTTCACACTGAAGTTTGTAGATAGGAAAGGATTGTGTACAGTGACCAAAAACTCTTCCAATTTACACATGTGAGTAGTGTATTAAATAGATGTGAACCTATCACTTAAGTGCTCAAGAAAACAGAGGACAGTAGAGGCGAATGGCAAGAGGCGAAGGACAGCGATTCAGAAATAGGAAGAGAGAGGGAAGAGAGAGAGAGAGGGCACCCTGCCCTAGATATTCCATGTAAGCTGCTCACAATGCAGACATGGCAACGGGCCGTGCGAGGCGAGCGCGGGAGAGAAGATGAGAGGAGAGCTGAGAGATGGGCAGAGGAAAAAAAGAACAAGGGACAGAAAGTCAGGCCAGCGAAAGGATTAGTGATCAAAGACAGCCAGCGGCCATCCTGAAAGCCCCCTGCACACACACACACACACGCACACATTCATAAAGAGAGGGAGAGAGTAAGGGAGATTAGAGTTTTTTCCGTGGTGTTAATCATTTACCTTCCTCCTACCCAGCAGCACCTTGACTGTGAGAAAGAGTACTTTATGCATAAAGCCATTTGCATTAGCCCCAGTGTAAATGTTAAGAGGGCAAACACACACACATACACACACACACACACACATTGATTGATTATGCTGCTGTAATGAGAATATATGCCAGTCTAACTTTCTCTCTAATTGGTTTCATAGCCTTCTCCCTGGAGAAGTGCCATGGGGAACTTAAAGAAAAGGGAAAAAAACATAATATGACATCTACCTTTTCCTCTTGCAGAGATTCTAAGCTGGAAACTAGACTTGTGAAATGCTTTTAATTCCTCCTCAACCTCTGTCTCCTTTACTCTGATGAGTCGCCGATGAAGAGATAAACAACAGGCCGGAGATACCAATTAGGCCGTCAAACAGCAGCACAACAATCTTCAGTACTCCTCCACTTCCCAGAGGAGCACTGGTGGGAAAAAAATTGAAAGAAACAACAATGCAAGGAAGGAAGGAAAGGGGAAGCTTTTGCAGTGAGGAGGAGGAGGAAGCGGAGGAGAAACTTTGTGAGAGCTTACATCTAATCAGGGAATCCTCATTCTCAGTCTCTCTGCAACACATACTCATACTGAAACACACAGAAGCACATATACACACATCTCCCCTGTCAGAGGCTTGACCTCCACAAGCTGATCTCGCTCCTTGGTATTCCATCGCCCTCCCACCGGCTGACCTGATTGGCTAATGACGGCTCATTTATCTTGATGCAGCACCTGCAGTGTCTACAAGGCACGTGTGTGTGTGTAGAAAGAGTGTGTTTCTAAGTCTCTATGTGTGCACGCGCTCGTATGCGCACACACACACACTGTCTCATCCCAGCTGAACTAGCTCTATCTACGCCAGCGCTGCCCTTGCTGCAACAGCTTGCACACATTGGTTCACCTATGGGGAATGATGGAGAGGAGAGAGAAGAGGAGGAGGAGGGGATGGAGAGACGTGGGAGGAGGAGGTGAAGAGTAAGAGGAGGGAGACACTGATAAAGGCGGAAATGGGGGAAGGCAGGAGGGAGTGATAAAGAAGAGGGAAAAAAAGCAGTACAATAGGAGAGGGGGGGAAGAGGAGAAAAAGATCAACAGGAGAAAAAGGGAAGATAAAGAATAACGAGAGGAGGATGATTAACAGAGGAAAAACAGGAAAAAAGATAAAAGAGAAGGGAACAGGGAGAAGAAACAACCGGAGGAGAGAATGGAGGAGGGGAGTTCAAATGAAGAGGGATTGATGCATGTTTTATTCACTCACCGCTAACACTTCTTTAATTACCACAGCTGAAATTACTGCCCCAGTATGATCACAGCAATGTGTGTGTATGCAGCTCTCTAATATGTGTAACGCACAGCAAACCATTAATTATCAACTGGGCTGAATAAGTGAGGCCAAAAGGACAAGCCAAGCAATCCTGTAGATGCTATGTAATCCGTGCATCCATGAATTACCCATTTAAAATTACACGTAAACATAATTACTCTCTTTGTGAGTCATTCCTTTTAACAGCTGTAGCATGAGTATAATTTTTAAC
Source organism: Lates japonicus (assembly GCA_033238685.1). NCBI lineage: Eukaryota > Metazoa > Chordata > Actinopteri > Centropomidae > Lates > Lates japonicus. The sequence goes on from BRZM01001486.1 coordinate 71,577, forward strand.
ATTTGCATAATAGTGGTGATGGCACAGCAGTTAATCATTATATTTCTTTATCAAACTGAACAGTATGTCAGGTTTTACTTTCAAGTACTCCAAACTTAAGTACTTAATAGGTCAGTCATTGACGCACAAAATACCTGTGTGATTGTTATAAAACATGTCTAAACTGATCAAACCTTAAGGGAAAAATTACATATATTACAACCTGGGTTTTAATTGCTGCTCCAGCCATTAGTTTCATTTATGATAACAAAAATGGTGAACATAGCTAAAAAGTAGGCCCAATGGGGCAACAGTCACAAATGATTGGTATTGAGTTGGAGCTAATAAATGCTGAACTGTTTTACTGAAAAGATGGTTTGTACGACCACTGAAGTGAGTGAGGCAGAAGGGAGGGTGAGTTTTCTGTGCATGACCAGCCACCGAGAGACATGTATGAGCCAACTTAGCGGACCAATCACAGTTGTTGCAGTCTGCGTCACTGTGATGTGTAGTTAAATTTGTAGGGGGTGCATGTCAGGCTACGGCATAGGGTATGCAGCTAGCGTTTATAATTTCACAGCTAAAATGTGTTTTCCAAATAAATTTGGCCAACCTGGGGGCCACCCTTTGTTTACAACCTGTATGACTGTCTGACCTTTCGTGTTTATTGCTCATTGTACCAAATTTTAGTGACATCACAGTGAGATCTCTGCAATTATGCTACAGTCACAGTGTCAGCAGAGTGGGGAGGGAGTAGCTTAAACTAGCTACTTTTACAGTGTCATGTATGTCATGTAGTGGTTCAACCGGTAAGATATTTTTTTTAGATGTAATTGCTAGTGATGTAGGCTTTACAACCATTTTGCCAACAAATTGTTAATTCTGAATTACAGCTTGAAGACTGATGAGAACAGTTTTTCAGACTTGGTTGCTCGTTATTGTGGTCTAAACAATATGGCAAGGAAGCAATAACAATATTATTATGACAGATGATTTCCAGGGCTACAAAAATAAAAGTGTTCTAATTATTACGTTGTTTTTTTTTGTCAAGGTTCTGTATAAAGCCACAGTTACATTGGCTTGCGGATGCGTACACGGACAGCTGTAGACACCACTAATGCATAGAGTGTGTTTGGAGGACATATTCCATACATGCGCAGTACATCATCTACATATTCCACACATGCGCTCTATGAATCAAATCAAAATGGTCGTACAACAAGAAGAAGAGCTGCTTTATCTGCTGCACTTGGAACAAAAACATAGACAAAGAAAAGCGTGGAGAGAGTGGTGTGTGTGGCCACTCCGTTACACCACAAGAGCTTAAGGTTTAAGGTTGTAAAATGTTTAGGAAACAAAAATGACTTCAAAATCACAGTGGATTAAAGATACCAATATAAGCTGTTGGTAAAAGCAAATTGCAGTCTCTGGTGTTTGAGTACAACACTTTGTATGCAGAAGCACCTGCCAAACCTCCTCACTCTCTTGGCACCATAAAAATGCCTCACTGCTTCCACCTTTGCTTATGACAGAAGATAATCATTATTTGAGCAACCACAAGAGGTTAATTGTCAGAAAAGTTTAAACATAGGCTATTTTAAATGTTCTGCTAAGGACACTCTTTACTCAAATGATCTATCAGGTCTTTAAACGCTTCATCTCGATTCAATTTTCAACTCATGCAATGACATTTTGAATCCTGTGTTCACCTAAGTATTTCCATGTCTTTTTCAAAGTACACCATGATTTTTCTGGAGCAACAATATTGTGGCTTATTTAATTTTTTTTTATATAATTTGATTGGTTCTGTCACCCATATGTTACTTATCCATTCTCTTTCCCCATCTCCTCCTCTTCTCCTCCTCCTCCTCCTCTCCTTCCTGACTGCAGAGAGAGGAGGGTTTGCATGTATTATATCTTCTTTTGTTCTTTGCTGTCGGCTCATTGTCAAAAAAAAAGGAGAGAGTAGAGAGGAAGAGGGTGGTTAGTGAGGGAGATGGAAAGATACGGCGGGGAGGGAGGAGGTAGAGGATGAGTGGGTCTTGATGTGACATCCGTCCTGACTGTAGGTAGATATTGAAAACGTCGCTCTACTCCGACAACCCCCACCCTCACATTCCCATGTCTCTCTTTGTGCGTCCTTATCTTTTATTTTCTCTCTCAAGCCAGGTGCTGCTTATCCAGCTTTCAGCACATATCCCCCACTTTCAGAGCCACCACAAACTCACACTTGGCCACATGAAGCAACACTGTCCTTCAACCTGCCTCCCTGTCTTCGTCCGCCTCCTCTTTTACCCCCATCTCACATCTCTGTCTTCGCCTCCTGGGACCGCTACAGGCAGCTGATGTGACCATCCTATCTGTGCTCCTGGAGTCTGCCCCAGACATGGCTAGCAGACAGACAGGTGGACAGATAGACAGGCAGCTAGGAACTCCTCAACTCCAGATTTTGATCTTAAGTCCTGTTTTAGGAGCTTAATCCGGCTCGACAAGATTTTCTGAAGCAAATCAGGCACTTTAAAAATTTTTCTGTTTATTTTTTAATCATTATTTTGTGGGTGGTGCAGTGCAAATCAACAACAAACACCTCATTCCCGAAAGCTGCATTGTTTCAAAATCTCCAAAACTGAGACACCCTTTTGTCCTCACGCCTCCTATGTCCAGCATTAAGGCTGAAGTGTGTGGGGTTTGGCAGCAGCTCAGCATTGCTATTTCACAGGATATTCACTCCGTATAACGAATTGGCAAACTCGGCAGCTAATCTTTGAACTTTTTTTCTTCTTTTTGAGTGCAAGTGTTGTAGCTACACAACGGAGGCGGAGGAGGGTGTGAGTTGCCTGAGCAAGCTCCATTCTGATTTAGAATCGATCTATTCTGTTCACCCAACTTCCGGAAATATTTAAATCTGCTGTGTGGAAATGTGTATATGTGCCTGTGTATGTGTGTGTGTGAGACAGAGAGAGCAACGTTAGTTCTAAAGAGAGTGGAAAGAAGAGGAGATAAACGAAATATATAAACTCTTGGCTGGTTGTTTGAGAACTGTACAGTACACAGCTTTGGCAGTTTGGTTTCAACAGCAGGTACCAAATAAGTCATCATTGAACTAAAATCACACAGAAATGCAAAAGAGGAAGATAGAAGAAATGATAGAAGAAGGAAAAGAGCAAAACAACCAAGGAGGGAGTGTTTCAGCCAATGTAACCAGCGGGAGTAAGACCTGCCGTGGCTGGTAATTCATACGCAGAGCACGTACAGACTGAGCCAAGCTCACCCTCTGGCTACACATAACAGCAGGGATCAACACACACTCATTCACAATCACACCAGCAGTCTGGACAAGCCTGAGCCACAATCTCAGCTCCATATCCGATGCAACCACTATCCAAATGTCACCGCCAACACCTTTGACCCCTGTTAACACAAACAACACACACACACACACACACACACAGAAATGCACACACTCTCTACACTATCCTCACTGTCTCCACAGTTGACATAAGACAATATTCACACACTTTTAAAAGTAAAACTGAAAAATAGTAAAAACTGCATTTACTGGATAAGGACGCAACAAACACTCACCTCAGAGTGGAGCCCGGTGCTCAGCCGTGTGGTGGAGGAGAAATGACCTGCTGCACCCCCGTCCTCACACAGACACATGCACGCACACGCGCGCACACTCGGCAGCGAGGTGTGTATGAGGACAATGAGGCTGGACTGGATGGAGCTAAAGCAGGAGGAGGAGGAGTAGTAGAACGAGGAGGAGGAGAGAGGAGGGAGATGTGTGGTTGGGTAGGAAGGTGAAGAGGAGAGAGAGGGAAAAAGAGGGAGAGAGAGAAAGAGAGAGAGACTGGGTGAATAATGAAATACACCAGAAGAAAAAAGAGATGGCTGAAAAAGAGAAAAAAAAATCATGAAAAGGGTCCCACTGAAGCGGAGTCCCTCTTGTTCCATTTGTGGTTTTGTGTGTATGTGTGTGTCTTAGTGGGTAAAATGTGTTAAGGTGACTCTTTGTGTGTGTGTGTGTATGTGTGTGTAGGCTCTGAAGGGTCTCCTGTTCGTCACTTGAGAGTTGGCGCCCTGCCTCAGAGCCGAAAGTGTAGCGAGAGCGGCTTCACATCTCTTGTGTCGATGTGTGCGTGTGTGTGTGCCCTCCTCTCAATCAGTTAGCCTGTAGCTCGCCAGCATTACAACACATCTTATGTCTTCTTATCTCAGAAGCTCCTCAAGCCTCCTCTTTGTCTTCTACATCTCTCTCTCTCTGTCTCTCTCTCTCTCTCTCTCTCTCACACTTTCTCTCTCCAGGGAAATACCTCTGCCACTAATCTCTGCAAAGGTCTCTCGGCCATTCAAACCAAATTCTCTCCCTCTCCCTTCTTCTTCAAGTTTTTTCTCACTCAAGTCTGCACTGTAAAAAAAATACCCCTGTGTTATCAAATCACTTTTCTCAAAAACTGTATCCTAAAATATTATGTCCATGAAACAGTTTTAAAAATATTAATACATTTAAGGATATTTCAGCATGTTTCTAGTAGAAATGATCTTGCTTTGATAATTTTCTAGAGATTCCTACAAACTTAATTTTAGACCAAAAACAACAATGATGAATCCTACTATCAGGTATTGTCTGTCTTGCCAAAGTATGTAATGTATCTTATTTTTTCTATTATGCTCCATTGTTGCCCAAAAACTACTGAGTTAGTGACATATTCCTTCATAATTAATCCCACAATCACATGTAAAAAATCACTTAGATCATGTGTTCATCCACAGCTGAAAATAGTCCCCAGTAAATACACTATTTACTTCTTTTTAATCAATGTTTGTCAAAAACAACAGTACCCAGATGTTTTAAGGCATTATTTGGTATTTGTTCAAAATAAATCTTAACAAAGATCTGGATTCATGTCTTAATGGGGTTCAGAGAGCCACAGACAAAGTAGAGATGGTCAAAAGTACTAGAAGATGCCCTAAGACATTGTTGATTTTGGTCTTTTCATGGTATTTGTTGAGGAAATATGAAAAATATAGACTAATACCATACTTATCCCTTTAAAAAATTACACAAAATGACCCTGATAAGAATGAGATTTTTTAAGTGTGTTCAGCTCACACCAACACATATACACAGTCACACACACCCTGCGCTCCAGGTGTATGTGAGTGTGTGTAATTGTGTGTTTGTGTGAAGTGCTGGACAGCCTCAATCCTCCAGCTCAGCCACACAGAAGCCAATCTCCACATCCAATTATTTGCTTCTCAAAGGCAGACAGATGGAGAGAAGGGAAAAAATGGAGAGCGAGGTAAAGAGACCCAGAGTTGGAATGAGAAAGAGAGAGAGGGAGTCTCTCTGAGTGTCTGCACAGGGGGGAATTAATTAGGATGAAAAAGAAATGGTAGAAGAAAAGTCTCTTCTCCGCTCGAGTCCAGAGAATAGTTTCGCAATTAGTCAGTCCCAAACAGAGCCTGTGGACACAACTGTGGAAAGCGAGCGAGTGAGCTAGAGAGTGTGCTGGAGAGAGTGAGAGAGATGAAGATCAAAACCCAAATGAAAAATGCCGAAAGGGACAGAAGAGCTGAAGTTGTTAGAGAAATGATTGGCAAGAGCATGTTATATATGGGTTTTTTTTTGTTCATTTTTGTGTCTCCGTACCCTCCTAAGGCGAGCGTTGGCCGCCCTGCTTTCTCAGTCCTGTTATTCTTCTATCAGTCTCTCCTTCTTCTCTGCTTCTTCTCTTTCTTCTCCTTCTCCCTCCTTCTGCCCTCTGCTGTCCAGGATAGTCCATCAAGTCTGGCTCATGGTGAGTGGAGGCATCGCTGCGCTCTAAACACACTTCAGCTTTCACTATCTTCTCCTCTTTGACTCTTTTCTCCGTTTTCTCCTGTCTCCTCTCACTGTAGTTGGCTGGAGCATTTTCTTTCTTCCCGGCAGTGGTGACACACAGCGTAGGGGGTTGAGGACGTGGAGGGGTGGAGAGAAAGACTGAGAGAGAACAAAAAAAGAGGAGAAATTGAAGGATGGAGGGAGGGAAAAGAGCAAGTGTAGGTAGATGGAACATTGAGCGGGGAATGACGGGAAGAGGCAGGTGGAATGGGTAGTGACACATCGCGGAGGTGTGTGTCTACGTGTGTGTGTGTGTGTGTGTCAGAGCACGGGGGCTGTCCTTCTAACTGACACACCACCAACGAGGAAGAGGTGGAGGAGGAGGAGGAAGAGATGGATGGATAGATAGATAGATGGATGGAGGAATGGATAGAGGGAGTGATTCAGCAAGCGTGCCACCTCTCTCCTCCTTACACAAACACACACACACATGCTGGACAGACAGACAGACACACACACACAAAGACACACACACATTTGCTTAGTTCATTATCATTCACTGGATTTCGCCATGATACGCATGGCTAACCTACTCACGGAGACAGAGCTGAGCCCTGAATTGAATCCTAATGGAGGAGAGGGAGGGAGGATGAAGAGGAGGAGGAGGGTGTATCAGGCGAGCTGGTGTCCCCTCGACATCTATTGTTCCCCATCAATGTGTGTCTATGCGTGTGTGTGTGTGTGTGTTCAAATCCTTCCACATGTGTGTGTGTATGTACGCACAAATAGAGCATGTGAGCTTTTTCTTGTGGTAAAGTAGCTGAAATGATCCGAATGTGCATCTGTTTCAGCTACAAGCTCCAGTTCTATTTTGGGATTCAGACTGCCGTTAGCCAAACTTTCAATTCAAAAAGAAAAAAAAAAGTATGACAAGGATTCAGTGTTTCCCCAAGAATTTCCCTGTTAGGAAGCTGAAAAAGTGTCTGAACAGAATTTAGCTACAGACAGCTCAAATCTGTTAAATTCAGTACGAGTAAGATAGTTTTAAATTCCTGTCATCAACAAGAAGAGTCAACTTTATTACTATCTTGTCAGATAATACTGACAAAATTCGAATGACATTTTTGAATGTATAGCTTCTCCTGATTTAGTTTTATTGACAGTGATGTCACATTCATCGTGACAACAACATGAGAATAACTTGCTCGCATTCTCTATTGGCCCAAAAATGCATAAGGGTGAGGTATCCAGTTCTCCTTAATCCCATCATGACTGGGACACACCAAGAGGCTTCCTAATGAAGCGGCACCATAAAAAAATGACTCTATAAAAGGCTGGAAAATTCATGGTCAAACAAATTACCAGATTTTCTTTTTGGATGTGAACAAACCTTGTTTTCACAAGACTTCACAGAAGATTGTGTTTACCATGGCAAGCTTTGAGGTCTGTAGCTACCACACAATGTCGTAGGCAAATAAATGCAAAACGTGTAATTTTCTGCCACTAGGGGTCTCTCAATCAACTTAACTTAAGATCCAGATGTCTGATGACTAAAATCCTTTAAAAACAATCAAGATCAAAAAAGTGTATTATAAATATGTGGCTTAAGACTGCATAAAAAGTCAAATGCCTCTGGCATTTGAGAATGAAATGCATTTTTGACCTTGGAAAAAGCAGTACTATGAAGACCAATTACCCAACTGTTCTAGACCTTTATACTTCAACTCACAACTTTGTCAGTCATCACAGACAAAAACTCCTATTTTTGGGAGTGTACTTATCCAGTGTGATTGATATCTCTCTTCTGTCTGTATGATAAATATGAAGCTACAGCCATTTTAGCAAGACTGTAAGCAGAGGTAAAGAGGTAGCTGTACCAGCTGTGTCTAAAATGTGAAAATAATGCTTATACTTCACTACTTAACACATTAATAAGTGGCTATGTTGATCATGTCATCACTGTGAGGTTGCCAGGCAACTAGCAGACACAGGAAGACACTAGCCTGTAAAGAAATTATTCCAGCACCAAATCTCACTGTATAAGTTTGCTTTCTCACAAATTTGGGTTTCTGAACAAGATGAACAAGTTTTAAACTAGCTAGCTATTGCTGTTTCCAATCCACGCTTAGCTAAGCGAATTGGCTGCTGGCTGTTGCTTTAGCATCCCAACCTGTGATGATGTGATGAGAAGCGCCATGAGGAACACACCCCTGGTTAAACCAGCAGGTTTCATTAGTTGTAACAAGAAAAAATATGCTCATACTGTATTTTCACACCACAACACTGTGGGTGGTAGAGCCCATTTTGATTCCATCTATGTCTGCAGTTACTTTGGGAACAATCAAATCATGTAATTTTGTTGTATGGGTGCACGTTAATGAGATTACATAGCTGGCAGGCAAGCACCAATTAGGTGGAATTAATCAATTTAGGAGGCAAATGCGCTCTAAAAGCATTTGTTTAGCACCTATTAAAGGCTGGAAGAATTGCTAAGCTGTTAATGGTTATGATCACCTTCAGCTGTTCACCTTTTCTTGACAAACAAGCATACTAGTGTCCACAGCATATGTAAACTTTCCCTTTTTGCTTAGGCACTTATAAAGAAGGAATGGACTCTCAGTGGGCTGAATAATATCACAGGGGTATATACAGCTCTGGTGTTATTATGACTATATATTTAAAAATGTCAATTGTAAATTGCAATTACATTAGACTCAAAGATATGAATAGAACAACAGATTTACCTTGTACTAACATACTGATAAAATTCTTTGTGATGTGTTTACAGCTCCATAGCAGAAAATAATGTCATAACTAGCATAACATGTATAATCACACTAGCAGCATACAGTTTACAACTGCGGGATGTGATCTGTTAAGTCATCATGATAGTGTTCAGTGTTTAGGTGTATTTTAATAGTAATGACTACACAGTTGATGAGCTACAATATTACAGAAATGCTGAAAAAATGTGTACCCATATACAATATAAGGTGACTGAAAATCCAAAACATCTTCAACATTATTGAAGGTGTTTGTACACATGCTGTACAGTTCATATTGTACATGCCCCCACAGGGACTCATCTGTACAGTCTAACCAGCTTTGGAGGGTTTTATCATTTGTGTTTACTAAACAGTACTGGCTGCATGGTAATAAACCTCTTAAATATTTAAATAAATATGATTGTTTTTCTCGCTGTAATATTATTTGATGCCAGTACTCCAGTTACCAAATCTAGTTGTAATATAATTAAGACTGAATAATAATTTACTTGAACCAAGAGGAGCGAACATGTGGTTCTCTAGACTGACAGGTAATGGGCTGTTTTGGTGATGTCATTCTGCATCATCAGGACTCACATGGGGAAATCAATTAATTCAAGCCAGAGGTGAGTCATAAATCACTCAGGACTCAACTTTGACAAAACAAGCTTTGTTGTTGCAAACGTTATTATTATAACTGCAATAAAATGTGCAGTTAAATGTGTTCAATGTCTATGTCAAATTGACAGTGGCAAAACTTAACATACATGAAAGGGGTTGTGTGAGGTCTATGTGTATGCCTCAACCAAACGAAAACACAAAAAATGCTCTATGTCCTTGTGTTTGTGATGAGACATGCAAGTTCATAAAACAAGTACTAAAATTGCACTGCATCATCTCATGTGCATAAATACAACCACAGCTGCGCCATTCCAAATAACTCAGTGCGTGCAAGATTGTTTGGAGCCAACAAATTTATAAACAGGTGCAAATGCAAAACAATTGGACTTTCAACTAACAAAAATGGCAGCGCTTCTAGTGAAAAATAACTTTCCCAAAATGAAAAAGCACCCTGACATATATGAAGTGTTGTAATTTATGTTTTTGAGAGCAGTGGCTGTGTCTAGAATAAATAAAAGAATGTAAAAGAAGTGGAGCTTGTTTAGGAAGCTACAGTACCCAATATCTACAGAAACTCAAAGGTCATCAACAGACAATTCAAGGAAAACAGCATCACTGTGCTGTCCACACTGTATGTACACCAAGTGTAAAGTGGCCCTGGGCCATGTTGTTTGCCATATGCCCTGATGGCTCATTTCATTACAAATCCTTGCCCCAACTGGGAGGAGACCTTGGGGTAGACCCAGAACTTGCTGGAGGGATTAAATATCCCATTCAGCCTGGGAACACATCAGGATCCCCCAGGAGGAGCTAGAAAGTGTTGCTGGGGAGAGGGACATATAGAATACCCTGCTTTGCCTGCTGCCAGTGTGATCCAACCCCAGATAAGTGGGAAAAAAATGGATGGATCCTGGCCCCTAACCCCAACCTCATCTACCTGACATGAAGGTATGTGATGTATACGTGGATTCATTTAGTTGGACTCATTTAACTGCTGTTCCTCCAACTCATGTAAAAGAGACGTTTAAAAAAACTGTTGACAAGGCTGAAACTTCAAATGAGGTCAATTTTCAGTCTTTGTATTAGGAATTTTTAAACAATGGAGGTTTAATATTTGTAAAAAATAAATTAATAAAAAGGCAGACATGAAAAGCCTATGGAATGGGTTCAGTGGGCTGTACAATGTTGGACCAAACACAGACAGTGTATTTGGCTTATGTGCCCAACAGGCAATTGTTTAACAATCTTGGATGTAGGCATATGCAGAGACATGTTTACTGTCCAGTTCCTATAATACATTGTTTGTTATTGTCCTGCCTCAGGTTTTGAGTTGTTTTTGTTTGGTTTGGCACCTCCTAGTGGTGATTTTGTTTAAACAGGAAGTAGCCTCTCTGCTGCCATCCTTTCCTTTGAGCTTGTGAAAGCATCGTCTTTTCACTATACTATACTGTTCTCATCATGTGGAAACGATTCAACAGCAAGCCAAACTCTGTTTCTTGAGTGCATCTTCGGCATCTTATTAAAGAGCACAAGATGATTCCTGACTCCTGCACCTATTGAAAAGAGTTTGGCATGCTGTTGAATTGTTTTTCCATATGATGAGAACAGTGTAGTTTTATAAGACCCCCTTGTCATTCATAACAAGGTCACTTGATAGTAAAAAGAAAACTTGGGAACACTGCAGAGCTTTTCATGTTGCGACAAATTTAGTAGGGTCAGTAGTACGATTAGAGGACACGAAAAGGCCTAGGTCATGTTTTGTTGCTTCCCAACTCTCCTGTCATGGGTAAAAAATAATAGGTATGTCTTATAATCAAATGTTGCCCATGGTGATGAGCAAGACGACAGTGAAATCTATACCAGGATTGTTCCACTTTGCTACTGATTTTTGTTTGCTCACACTTTTACACTTGGGGTAGTAGACTTCTGGTTCTTCTTCATCTTTTCTTAATAAGGTTCTGGTGGGTGGTTTTCCTTGTTTTCATTGTGGGTTTAAGGCTGTGGGGTGCCATTTTCATTTACTGTTTCATCATGTAGGCGTTACCAAGCCCCCTGAGATTATACTAGTTAGTAAGAGCAATATGAAGATGCTTCATTTCTTCCAGTGCAAACGTGACTAAAGCTTGCAGTTTATGGCCATAGATGATGTGTTTAGCAAAAACGTGAGATGACAGAACAAGTAGCAACATGCTCTGTTAATCACAACCAGGCTGTAATCCTTGAGCTGCATTTTTTATCATCATCTCTACTCACCATTTGTCTTACTCTTATCTCCTCTGTATTCTCTGCTGCCACATTGAGCCAATATCCCCACAGGGGTCATTAAAGTCTCATCTCGTCTGACCTAACCAAATCTGCAGTCCAGTCAAGGAAACAAGTCAGCCGGCTGCCTTAACTGTTGTCATCTTTCCCCATCTTGTGACACCTTGGTGACACCCGCAGTGGCACTCAGCGTCGCCTTCACCAACATCTGCCTTTCAATCACGCTTTCAATTGCAATCGTTTAATTCTCCGCTGGCATGTCAGTCAGTCCGGAGCAGGGATATGAGATTTGTCAAGTGTGCGACTGGGGGGAGAACCTGCATCACGTAATGCATAGATGCACACTATTTTCTCAGTGTTCGACCTGCAATCCATTTTATAAATGTCAGAGCCATCTAAACCCCACCCCACCCCCACAGCCTGATGGGTAATATTCTTATTAGAGATCATTTTGATTGGCTCTCATTGTCTGAGTGACAGGGAAGGGAGAGATGGTGAGGTTTGTGTGTGTGTGCGTGTGCGTATATATCTATATCTATATCTATATCTATCTATATATATATATATATATATATATATATATATATATATATATATATATATATATATATTCGTGTGTGTGTGTGTGTGTGTGTGTGTGTGTGTGTGTGTGTGGCTGTGGCTGAATGAGGGTTTATGTAAACAGAGATTAGAAATGCAATAAACCTGTCACATGCTGAATGCTGCTGTCATGGCGTCAACCTGAGCACGCTGTCACTCTTATCTTCCTATTTTACAGACACACACACACATGCACACACACCACACACACATGCACACACACATTTGATAAGGAAGGGGAGAGAATTACAGCTGGATATTGAGCATCTTAAGCCATCCTGACTCCCATGTCATACTGTTGGAGTGCAAGCACAGTGTCTGTGTGTGTGAGTGTGTGTGTGAGGAAACAGTGTCACAGTGGCTATTGAACAGGCAGCTTGCTTCCCTATTTTTGTGGTGCCACAGCTTATTTCATGGCCCTTCATCTGCTGTTTGTATGAGAGTGTGTATAAGAGGCCTCCCTCTAAGAGTCATTTGCCATGCCTTTGGTACACGATTGTGTGTGCATAAGTGTGTTCGTGTAGATGCATGTGTTTGTGCCATGGCTGAGGCCCTGATGGGTCCCTAGACACAGAGGATGAGTTAGCCTCTGCCCTGGTTTCCATGGCAGCTGCTGGCTTTATTAGACTCTCACTTTAGCCCCCTCAAACACGCTACACACACACACACACACACACACCTCATTGTGCACTGACAGGGCTACACTGCCACCCCACCCGGAGGCGCTTGCATTTTGGAGCAGTTAAGAAACTTGTCAGGAATGAGAGATGGGCGATGTGTGGCTAAATGAAGCGCAATGGAGAAACCGTCACACGATTTCACACTTGAGTAGCCTCCAGCGCTGCTGCCGCCCCGCACACACACACTTGTGCACGCACACACAAACACAGAGGCAGGATGAGATGAGCTTGAAATGAGAGCCATGGTGAACATCAATACAGCCTTCCATATCTACGCTTGGCAAGAACCATTCTAGATCAATATTCTGCAGACCAAACCAATGTCACATTCTGTATGCTACAAGCCAGACGGCATTAGAGCCGGTCCAGCCAGCATCAATCAGCTCCAAGCCATCCGTCCAGCCACTTACGTGTCTCATAACATGCTTCATAAAGGCTGTAACCACCTCAACACACACACACACACACCCCACACTAACATTCAGATCTGATATAGTGGTAAATAGTGCAGTTGGGGATCATCATCAGGCATCAGGCATATGCATAAACAAATGCATTAAATGTCTGTGAGACTTTTGAAAGTTTGGCATTGGCCTTTCCTCAGTTATGTGCCATGGCTATCAGGACTATACACAGTTCAGGGCCCTGAAACAGTAAATATTTTAAATCCCAGATATATTCTAGCATCCTTGTGCTGCTCTTGGCCCCCTGAGCAACTTCAAGTTTTCAAACCCATTCAGTGTCCTTTTTGTACCCCAGTATGTCATGATTTAATTGCTACAAATGTCATTTCTGTGTCTAAAGTAGACAGCCATGGCTGTCAAAGTTTACTTGGCTGTCTTTCTAAGGTTGCATCCGTATTCAAGTTCAAGAGATGGTGTGTGTGTATGGGCTTGTTTAGAGAGTGGGGGGTATTAATCATCTTAATCCACTGTTTTGGTGTGCTGTAGTGGAAGAAGATGATCAGTGGTTTTCAGCCTGAGGGTAAGGATTACTCGGGGTCAATGAAAGTTTTATCAAACCTGTAATTTGGTTCATTTTGTCTGGACCAAGAATAAAATGATTTGATGGGTTGTGATCACACTGACCTTTCACAAACAAAGTAAGAGACATAATCATAAAATCATACGGACTGATGGGTAACATATTTCTTGTACAGATGTCATCCTGCATCATCAGTGTACATGGACACACAAGTCATGCTACACTTAACTGGACCTTATGTTTATTTATCCTCTCTGGTACCGCAAAAGAGGATGAATGAATTAACTGATTATGAGTGTTAAAACTATAAACTGCAACTGGACCTCATATGTCAAAACTTTCTACTGCCACAAAATATTGCAGGCAGTCTCTTTGGATATAATGAAAACTAAATTCTGCTACACAAAATTATGATGACTTTTTGGATTTTTCCCCTACCTTTGCATTTTTTGTAACATACTGTATAGTGGAATAGTAAAATCATTCAATTTAAACAGTTGGTTGAGCTTCTCACAACATAAGTGCCCCTTTTGAGTGATTTAAAATATGAGCAAAAACAAACAAGCTCAAGACACAGCAGTTGAGACTGAGCCGGATAGTCAGGGAATAGATCATATTCTTATTTATCCAACCCAGTGTCCATAGGAATTACAGTCATACTGAAGGTTTCTGCAGGATATGATTTACATCCAATGTCAATGCTTGGTGCCAGTACAGAAAGCAGAGGTGTATTGTTGTGGATGTGGTAAAAGGCAAGACGCGTGACATGTTTAATGATGCAGGAGACCATGGACCAACAATTAATGCTACATGTTTAAATATTTCACCATGGTGATGATCATTTCCTAACCTTAACTGTGTTATAATTGCACTGCAGGGGCAATTCACAGATATTTTTAGGAATAATTAAATTAAAAACTTTGGCTTTAAAGAGACTATTTATTTTGAAGCTGTTTGTAGAGTTGGCTTTGGTTTTTATTTTGTCACTTTTTTCAGATTCATTAGTTTTAAATAGAAGATCCCTTTATTCAGAAACTTTACCAGTGTAAGTATCACTTCACACTCAGTCTAATTAGATGTTCTTCCTTCCTTCCTTCCCTCCTTCCTTCCTTCATTTTATAATTTCCGGTCTGCTCTACCAGTCCCCTAACAATATGTGTCAGTAAAAACCAGTGTACCATCTGTCAAGGTCAAAACCATAAGATACCACATATGAGTATGTAAATAAAAATATCACTCTACTAACTCTGAAAGAATGCATATCTGAAAACCAAATGTAGCGCAGAGCTGCAGTTATGATCACATAGATTACCTCAGCACAAAACAGAGGTGAACTATCTTCTACTTTAACCACTGGCTTTCCTCTGCCCTCAGTGAGGAGCAGTAATCAGGGTCCTCAATGTATAACTTCTGCATGAGTTCGTGTCCAGTGGCCATGACTGAAAACATGTTCCTTAGTCTCTGTTTCATTGGTTTTTAGCTTTTGACATTCTTGAAGAAATAAGTTACTGATAAACATCAGATAGAGTCTTATATCAAGACATGCTGAGCATAATGTTCTGATGAAGCTCTGTCTGTCAGGACCAATGAAAGATCAGGAACAAGTGCTCACTCTTTCAGTTACCACAATGTCCAATTTTGTCTGTAGCTTGTTTCTCGAGTTTCATTTAAAGTTTACACTTTAACAACCCACTAGGAGTGTTTATTTCTGTGTTGAAATTGCAGCTGACACTTGACATTATCTTTACTTCATTACTGCACAGCAGGCGGTGTAATTACAAAACACACATACAAGCTTATAATTATATTAGATTTTTTATGTGATGCCCTTCTCCCATGTAAACAGAATCCTTTCACTCATTTTTCAATCCACTTAAAATTCCTTAAGGCCAAAGGCCCCCCTTGATTGCAGAAACCTGGGCACACGCGACCATCCTGTCTTTGCTCCTAATGAAATGTAGTTTGGTGAGTTCACTCTAAAATTGCCATCCTGTCCTGTCTGAAGTTCTATTGCACAACAGGCTTACACCCCACCACAACCAGACTGTCACAATGCTCCAGGAGATTCAGCTGATAGAGATTTTCCATCAGCCATGTGTCAGTACTTCCGTAGCTCGCACTTGAACCTCTGTGGAGTTTAGTTTCACTCCTGTATTCCTGTTTGTATTTTCACATCTCACCCGTATTTTATTGTTTACCAATCGCTTTCAGCCATATCAGAGCTGTGTTCCATAGAGGGAAGATCTCATCTTCCTGCTGCTGCCATAACTCCATCAACACCATCCTTCAGACCCCAGGGGATCCAGTCTTTATATGGGCCTGCTATTAATGTTATAATGCTTTGTCTTTCTACTACTAACTGCTGTTAAATACTTGATTGATTCAACTGACAAACCTGTCACACAGCTTTTGCTCACCGCCCACAGTGTGCCTTCACCTGCAACTGTCAAAAGTGTTACATGATTGATTTTGAGCTGCATATTTTTGAATCACTGTTACTAGTTTTAAGAAAAACTCTTGTCTGTACTTTTTTGCTTTGAGGACGTTGTGAGGCATTTCTGCTCCCACCATGACTTGCAAGCCTCACCATCTGGCGGGGACACATTTCGGCAGCAGCCTGAGAACACGCCAAATTAGATTTTGTTTGGAGTAAACTGGTGTTCGTGCTGCTACAGGCTCCCATTTTCTCACTGTTGGGATAATGCTAATCACCTGTGATTACTAAGCATACTGTAGGCTAAAAGCACAAGCATGTGGCAGAGCTATGGCCCGTGTAACTTGTATCAGTTTACTGTGATAAGAACCATTGGTTTCTATGAACATTAGAAGGTGTTCAATTGAGTTCTGTGACATAAAGGGAGGATTAACTGAGTGTAGGATGATTTATCTGCCCATACATCTCTTTGTCTTACATCTATGTCAAGAATATGTAGGATTAACCACTGTGTATCGACACACATTGGACAGCATAACAATGCCCTATTCAGCCCTCCACCAGCTGCATCCATTTTAATTGTCTGTAAATGAATACACACCGTAGCACCAAGGTTACATCAGTCATGCTGTATAAACTTTGTCCACCTGCATTTTGTTATTTTCTCCCCCATCTCCTTCCATCTCTCCCCCCTTTTTTCTCTCCTCTCTCCATCAGCCGTTGGTATTCTCATCTGAAAGAAGAGAACAGAGAGGGAAAGAATAAGCATGGGGATGCAAGGACGCGTGGCGGAGAGAATACTAAGCACCAATGGGTGTTAAACACAAAGCCCTGCACAGGTGCTGGTGTGTATGCACACACAGAGGTGTATATAAGCACACATTACTCAGCGGCCTATGAGTGCGCACACATATACACACACACACACTGCTGGGTATTAGCAGACCCCTTGGTGCGGGTTGAATAGAATGTATTTGTACCCCAGGCTTAAACAGTGAGGATTACAGAGGATACGAGGGGAATGCTAAAGCCAGGAGGGAGGCCGACGACCTTGGTATGGACTCAGAGGGAGGAAAAGGAGGAGAGGGAGGAGGAGGAGTTGGTTGTGGGTGGCACATCATTCAAAATTGCGGTAAACATGAATGCTGAAAACAATGATGGCCTTGTGTGATTGTGAATGTATGTGTGTCTGTGTTCAATTTGAGAGAAATCATAGTGTTAACACTGTCATCAACTATTCGGTTGTGAAGAGTTTCATCAGCCCACAGTGATGCAACATGTCTAGGAATGACGAGCGGTGCTGTTTGAGATTAGTGACTGTCAATACATTCATGCCTTGTTTTTCACCACTTTTTGTGTGTATTTGTGTGTTCATGAGTGTGTGTGCATGTGTGTGTGTGTGTGTGTGTGTGTGTATGTGTGTGAAACCACTTCTCTCATTCTGCATGTGTTTCTGTGTGCCCAATTGTGTGGAAACAGGGGATGTATCATATACTTGTTACTGATGGCAGGACAGAATGCATAATTCATTTCATTTGGGCTCCTATAATAAGGTGTGTGTGTGTGTGAGAGAGAGAGTGTGTGTTGCATCCACTGGGAATGTGCTTTTTCTTGGTCTAAATGTTTGTTTGTGTGTGTGTGTGTGTGTGTGTGTGTGTGTGTGTGTGTGTGTGTTTCTGTGAGCGAGAGAGAAAGTTGGCACATCTGTGTAATAACCTCAGATTGGATGTGTCAGGTCATTTCTACAAGTGTTAAAGAAAGCAGGGAGGAGAGACAGGCAATCTGATGAGTGGAGCTGCATCTCGGCTCATCAGTGGAGAAAAAAGGGGAATGGAGAAATAGTGGGATGGAAGAGGGGAGAGGTGGACGGAGAAGTAGCATGGATCAATAGCCAATGTATGGGGGAAGAGGAACATGTACAAGAAGGATAGAGAGAGAGAGAGGAGAGATATAAGATGGATAAAAGAAAGAGGTGGATGAAGGACAGAGTGGGGAGGAAGGGACAGACATCTCACTTGTGTGAGACAGAATAATAATGGCGAGAAGTGAATAACCTCTTGTATTGAACTTGCCTCAAACTGCTTCTGGTCTGAATGAAGCTGAAGTGGCGTATGTATCCCACTAATGCCGGTTGATGCATATTCCACATATACCAAGGATCGTTTCAAAAAGAACTCTGACTAGATGGACATTTAGGACAAAACGTTGGTTTACTATTGCAATAAGCTGCTTTCTAATATTTTTGTGGTCTCCGTCGCTAGTTTAATGATGATGTGATGATGGAACAGCAATGACTGTACAGAAACATATGTTATTCAATTTCAACAGCATCAATAAAATTATCTACATACCTGAGACTGAGAATTATTATTATGCCCAATTATGCCTAATGTCGCTAATTTGCATCATAGCATCAATTTATATCTATTGTACGTGCTATATTCAAATTAACACATTAACAATCTCCACTTAATTTGAATATGCTTGACAGCAAAAACACAAATAATTATTTTTTTTATATAATTGTAAATATATTTGGCCAGTACAGGGATAAGAGAATTAAAAGGAATGGAAAGACCACCAACACCAGATCAAGATATAAAAGAGAAGAAATGGAGGGAAAGTAAAAAGGCAGAGAGCATGGGCAAAGATGGAGGAGGGATAGAAGAATGAGGGATGGTTGAGAGTACAGGAGGAATGAAAGAAGTAGTGAGGGGAGATAGATGCATGGAGAAAGAACTGAAAAGAGGATCAAAAATGTAGAACACAGAAAAGTGAATATAGTTTTAAAAATAAAGTTAAAATAACCAAAGTGAAATAGTAAAAAACAACTTAATGCAAACTCAGAAACCAGAGGACCTCCCACCTGAGGATCTCAGGCTGTGCTGTGGCTGAGCAAAGATTCATTTTTCAACAATTCTGAAGGGGTGTAACACAGTCCTGTCTTCATCTGTATCATTATCTGTTTATTTCACAGAACTATCTATATATACCTGTACCTGTGTGATTTATGGCAGAAATGAGCATGGTCAGTGCAGGAAGTTGAATTAGACAATGTGCACATTGACATAGACACAGACAGTATGCATATCAACGTAGATGACATAGCAAAAGATATATTTTTGGCACAAATGGCACCCCATGCAAGTCACCCTTATGACTGAAAAAAACATAAAAGCCCACATGGGTACTATATTTAAGTGACAAGTCTCGGTTTTCATATGAGTGGGCTCATATGACAACCTGCAACCCCATACATCAAAAGCATAATGCAAAACACTCCATTCCATACCAGAACTTAAATCAAGCTGAGCCAGTTGTCACTCCTCAAAACAGTTTTACCAGACAAAACATTTTCAGAGAGTGACTTTTGAAATTGAAATAATTCATTGAAAGCCTGGTCACTGAAACAGAAGAGCATACCATGAGAATGCAGCCAAGTGCAGCTTTAGTCATATGGAGGTGGGCATGGTTTCATCTGGCAAATCAACACAGTCAAACGACACATCATAACAACATAGTCAGGTGACAGGAAGTGCAAGAAAGATGACAGAGTACAGATGAAATAAACATAGACAGTGTGTTCATTGACATAGACATAGGCACAGACATAGACATAGACAGACAGACATAGACAGTGCGCACATCAATGAAGTTTTGGCACAAATGGAATATTGACATAGACACAGATGTAGACATAAATATAGACATAAACATATACAGTATGTGCATGGATGTAGATGACATAGACACAGACAGTGTGCACAAAGACATTTGTTTGCACAAATGGAACCCCAAAGACATGAAATTATTTTATATTTTTTATATTATAGTAAAAAAAAAAAAAAAAAAGTAAGGTAAAGATGGATATCAATACTTCTCTTATCTCTCAAAGTAAGGTGGAAAGATGACACATTCTGGAAACAATGGAAAGGCTATAATCCCGAAATGCTTTATGTGCTCTTCTTAAATAACACACATGCTGACATTGACACAATCACACACCGTAAATGTAATGCAGTATTGACATTATCTGCATGCAGGTGAAAAGGGCAACCTAGGGCCAGTGCCCTCAACAGTAAAGCCCAATTGCTCACCTATAAGGGAAAGCCCAGAGACAGCATTCCAACATTTCAAGAGATTCAAAGGGCACAGTCTATTGTCTGACCAAAACCAAAAGAGAAAACTCAAATGTTTTGTTCTACCTGTACAATAGTCACACTTTCCAACTATGGTGCAGCTTAATTACCACCTCAATGGGTACCTACTGTATATTATAAAGAAATGTGTAACCTTTATTAAAATCAATACAACAGCGTAAACAATTAAAAGCATCTACCTCTACACGAGGGCTCTACCCAGTCTCCCAACAGCCTCAAAACTGGGCTCATCTGTACCTGGCATGTGATAAGTGACAAGTGATAATTCTAATACCAAAATAAAACATCAATTAAAAATGAATTGATGGTGTTTTCCTGGTATGGAAAATGGAGTTAAGGGAAGGGGTGATGTCATGACAGGTAAAAGTGGGCAGTGTCTAGGTAGGTAAACGCAATCGGAGCAATACCCGTGCTACATAGGGAGCATGTCTTTATATTATTTCTAAACAGATTCATATCAAACATTCTGTAGAAAGTGAGTCCTGCTGATTGTAGCCATCTGTGTATAATGGTTGTGTGTTTGGATTTCACTAAGTTATGCCTGTGAGAAATGGTGTGATATTTGTGTCAATCATGTGATGTGGGAAAAAAATAAATAAATAAAAATACATGAAAAAAAAAAATCTTGAATCACTTCTGAAAGTCAGAGAGAGCCAGTGCAGAGAGGCAAGAATAAGAGTGGTGTGACCTGGAGTTTGGTGAAAGCCAAACAGCAACATTTTGGATAAGCTGCAGATGAACAATTGATTAATGGCTTAGACAGGGATAAAGAGCTGCAGTGGTCCCAAGTAAGACACAAAACAAAATGTGTCCTGAATACTTGATTGTGAGATAATAGGCTAGGGTCAAGAAACCCTAAATTTCAGCAGACCCTTTTATATATTAGATGACAAATACATGTCAAGGAAGAACTTTGGATTGATTCAGATGCAGAAAATTGGGGTGATTTACAATTATTTATCATCTGCATAGGCTTGAAAATGAATGCTACATTTACAAAATAATACCCAGTGGTAGCATATAGATGGGATGAGATGGACTCCATAGAAGGGATGGAAAGATGTGTTGGGGAAGGGAAGAAGGTGGACTGAGAGATCAAGAGGATGGGAGAGGGAGGCTTGGATAGAAGAATAGATTAAGGTGGAAACAAATCGGATAGGAAAGTTGAAATAGAGATGGAGGACTGGAGGGATTGAGGCAATGGTGGATTAAGGCTGATGAGTGGATGGAGAGAGGATGCGAAGATGGAAACAGAGAGACAAGATGAAAAGAAAGATGAAGGTGGCACTGGTCAGATAATTTATACAGGATAGCAAGGACATAGAAGGAAGATCTGAAGACAAAGAGGGTTGGAGGGATGGTGGATAACTAGAGAAGGAGCTGACATGTAACAGAGTGAGGTATCTATCTCATGGTTACAGCACCACACTCAACAATACCGTGTGTGTATGTGTGTGTGTGTCTGTGTGTGGGTGTGTGAGCTTGGAGTGTTTGACGTTAAGGTGAGCTGATCAGTCACCGGAAACTCCTCCATACCTCCCTCACTATGGGCTGCTTAAGGTCACTTTGTCCCCGTGGCAACGAGAACGTCAGTGAACACCTCACCACCACCACCATCACCACCACCACCCCATCCCCAAAACCCCCGCACGACTCTGACCAAATGCCACCATCTAGTAAGGTTCGTGTACAAACAGAGCAAAAGCGCTTCCTGAACTTCGGCTAAATGCCACTGACCAGTGACACAATCAGCCAAAACAACAGGGTCTTGTAAAGCTCGATCGTAAGCAGAGGTTGGCTTTATAATGCCTTCACAGGCTACACACACACATGCGCACCATGGCCACCCAGGCCGTTCACTTTCTTTAATAATTATTTGCTTTTTCACATGTCACCGTGTGTTTCACTTGAGAGTTTAGTGCAGACGGTTCTGTCCTGACACACACAAATGCACACACACACGCCTGGAGCATCCCCCAGTATTAAACTAATTGACTTAGGCGTTTACTCAACATGCATAAATGTGTGTGCTGTGCGTGTATCCGTGCCTCTCATTTGCCTTTAGCACAGACTCGCCCTCATATCGTTAACACGCCGCTTAGCTTCTAATTAAGATGCTGTCACCCGCGTGTGCGAGTGCATCTTGTCATCATAGTCTGCCAGCGCTGGCGAATGCTGCTGTCTGCGCTAGGTTTGGCAGGGTTGAGTGGTTTTATGGCCAGGAACGCAGGTTCATTCTAAGATGTCACACATGCTCGTAGCTCATGCACGCAAGCCTCTCACATTACACCATCTGGCCAGGTAGCAGGTAATACCTGCCACGTCCAAAGGCCACACACACACATACACACACTTAAAGCATAGAACATCTTGATTGATAGACAGTTAAGGAGGGGGTGTTGATGAGAGATACAAATGTCATCCGTTTGCGAACCCAATATACTCGAGAACGCACTACTTTAAAACAGCAACCACCAGCCTTCAGTTCCCTGGCAGGGTGATTACTACTTTATCATCGTGTTGATCATCAATCATCATCCCACAGATACATGCATGCTGGGACATGAAGACATTTCAGCTTTTAGCACACACGGCCTGTAGCATTGTTGTTATGATGGCTGTACTATGATGTTTCAGACCAATACACATCTAATTTGAAAATTAAAGTAAATTTCTTTTGTCTGAATGACTAAGACCAGAAATATTCTCATTCTGGACACCCACGTAATTCATGTAAAAAATGAACACATTGTGAGGTGCCACTGGCTTGTTTGTGACAATCCAAACAAGTGTATAGTATGTCTGTTCTGGAGCAAAAGAGGATTCTTAAGGGTAAATAGATTTGGGAGTTAAAACTGAGAAAAATAAACATGGTATTGTTGCTACAGACTTTCTCCTGTTCATTACAACAGATACCAATGTTGTAATGACAGTATAACAGTATATGCTATTGAATGTTTTATGAGTACAGCAACTCATATGAGTGCTGTGCAGTGACATATCATGACAACACTGTCACGTTTACAGACTTCAGAATCACACCATGTTGTGTTCGTGTTGTGTTCGAATCAAAATGGAGGCCTGTAAGATGAATCTTTTTTGTGTAAATTTTCAAATTGATGATGTGATCACCACCTGCAGATTTTGGAGTGTGGAGTGAAGAAGGGCTTTATAATGGGCAATTGATAAGAACTCCCATAGAAGCAAATAGTCCATCAGTTAATGTTAAAGTCCTGGTGGCTGAATCACTTTGCGTAACCTGACTGATGACTGAGAAAGGATGTTACTTCTTTTCATCGCCCTCAATTTTCCTCTCGCCTCCTGTTTTTTTCTTCCTTTTTCAGTTTTTTCCGCCTCCCACCTGGGAGGAGCCAACTGAGCTGACACTGACAGGAGGTACACCCCTGACAGATTGCCAGTCACCAACAACGGGCACCCAGAGTCACAGATTACTTAACCTGCATTTCTCTGACTATGGGAGGAAGCCAAAGTATGTGAGCACAGGGAAAATAAGCAAAACCCCAGAGCTCTTGTTGTTAGTGACAGTGCAAACCTCAGCACCACTTTGAACACCCCTCAAAATCATCCGCTGAGACAGATTTTACTTCCAAACTCTGTGTCGTTCTGTGTCAGACTGGAGTTTCTCCTCCATTCGGGCAAGCATTTCACTGTTTCACCTTCTTTCCATCTTTACACTTTCTTTCCAGCCCCATGCTCTCTTGAAGATTGCCTACTTTGCAACCAGCTCACATTTTAGCTGACCTGTCAGAACTTGAGGGTTTTTGCCACTTAGCATTGCTGTGGATGATCTCATTTTTTCTCTTCAGTTTAGCTGAGCTTCCACATGCCTTCTTTAAGAGTCTTCTTCTCATCCATTATTTTACGATTGGAGATCTTTTTCTTTTCAGGATGACTCCCCACCACTTTCCTGTTTGTGTTGAATTTGAGTTTCTCACTGCACACAGCCTTGCTCTGATAGATTTCTTTTCTTTTCTTTAGCTTAGCTCTGCATATTGCTTCAAGACCCTTCTTTTTATTTGTTGCGTTTGTGATCTATTAAGAACTGAAAGAAATGAGACCTAATTTATATTTTTTATGCCCCTCAGCTTGATGATGAGAGACTGCCCCATCTGCCCCACAACTCCCTGCACCCTCACCGTATCATCTGGCCCACCTTCCACCTAACAATATCATCATCAACAGTAACATCAATACCAACTGCATCATCACACCACAATCCACCATCACCAGATGGGAGAGAGACTTCCCCATACCTTAATGACCAGAGACAAGTTCTTAATATTAAAAAGAAATGTGCACGGAGTGGACTCTAGACAAAGATATGATCAATAACCGAAAAGGGGACGCCCCTGATTATGATTCACTGCTGGAAACAAGTTGCCATCATAAATTTGACATTGTTTTACTATAAATGGCAGACATAATACACTCAAACCCTCTTTGAACTACTACCCTGGTCCTGAAATGGCTATGCTCCAGAAGAGAGGTGGTCAGTATCAGCATTTCATGAACAGCTTGTCCCTATGAACAGCTGTGATTAGGCTCATGGGACATTTTCTTTTTTTGAGTAGGTATTCAGTCGTAAACAAAAAAACAAAACAAATATGAGAAACCTATATTATGTTACAATGTGGTTACAGGTGCTACAGAGCACATTTCGACTAGGCTGGAGTTTTCCAACCTGGCGCATTTTTCTCATGCTAATTGTGTTTTTACAATGATCTCAAGATCAAAACTGCATTTGCATTGCAAAATATGCAATTGCTTATTTATTTTTGTTTTTTGTTTTCTGTTTTCTTGTAATCCATTAGAAATTCCACAGTTTGGCCCAGCACGCTTGGCCTGAAGAGACAGTAATACTAAGGAATATCGTCATTTTTGGGGAGACCAGAGCTCTTTAAAAAACTAAGTGTGTGTTTACTAAGTATTTTGACAACTCTACCACAGTACAAAAATATATGTAAACTTTGATTGTTCCTAGATCTACTGCTGAATTGCAACGCTTACTCGGTAGACTGTTTACCATCCACTGAGGGCTTTTTTGTTTTCATCGCTGCTGTTTTACACCACAGAGGAATGCTGCAGGTTGGGCTGCCAGGGGCTGACTCTGCCCCAGCTAATACGTCACTGCTCAACTGGGAGCCTTTAAACAAGTGCACCCACACACAAACAAAACACACCTCCTCCCTTTCTTTTCATCTTCATATCTTTCTGCAGCATGCTAGCTTACTTTATCCTGACTGATACTGCATTGCTACATTTTCTGTGCTTTTTTTCTCTCTTCTTTTTTCTTTCTTTCTGTGTCTCTCTCCATTGTTCTCAATGAGACATATTTTGTCTGCTGTGTTACAATGTTTAATCAAAGGCCTCTGCTGTTCTTCTCTGTGTGCTCACGAAAACTTACATCTGCTAGAAAGAAAAGTCAGTGGAGAGTGATTTTGTGAGGAGCAGAATGACTGGAAACATTTCACTGAATAGATGTAACATATTAAAATGAATCTGTTGGGGAGAAGTTGTTAATTTGTTGGACAATTGATTCAAGTGGCCTTTTTGCATCTGTTGTGTTTGTTACTATGTTTCCTTCCAACTGGAGTGAACTTTTCAAATTCTGGAAAAATTTAGCACCTACACTAAAGTAACTTGGATATTGATAAGCCTGTCTTTGTTTTGGCTACATTTGGAATCCATTTATCCTGCCTGAGGACAGAGCAGATTTACTCAGTTGAGACTTCTAAACATGAGGTAAAGCCCTGTTAATTTCTGTTATCTCTGCTGTCAGCCCATTAAAGACATAAAATACCTCAAATAATTACATAAAAAGCACATCGAGCACACGGACTGTTTGCTGATGCTAACAGTATGCCTGAGAAACATCTATGATGCAGGAATCATAGTATCTGAAGCCTCACGGTCTGGTGTCATCATCCCATCTTTTAACTCCACTACATCACCAGAAACAAAACCACCCTGTGTGAAACAAAATTTTATTTTCAGTCACAAATGCAATGATGAAGTCCTGTCTCTCACATGCACAAAACACATCCAGGCATAGCTAGCATGCTCTCTTCCTCTCAGAAAAAATAGTGGATCTAGTGTCCTGATATGGTTGAATTTGGCAACCTGCACAAACACAATAAGGTGGGCCTTGACTTCAAATCATAATAAAGTCAAATGCAGAAAACATGATTACTATAACATGATTTCTGGAAAGTCATTACTCAGTCAGTGTCACCAACTGTGATTTAATATGACGGTGATGTTTTACCTTTATGTCAAAAGGTATATAAATTTAAATATAAATTTCTTTAAAAATGTAACTCTGCAAGTCATTTTCTTAATGCTGAGTAAAAAATTAGCCATAACCCTGACTAGCTGAAGGCTGCCAAAGTAGGCAAATACATATAATATTATATAAACCATTTATTATTCCACCTTGCTTGTTTACACTGAACACCAGCATCAATCAGAGGTAACATTAACAGCCTTAGTGACGCTGTCTTGGTTGGTTTTCTCTTATTACACTGACGTTGATTCTGGCTGTGTGACAAACCTCCGCTGACTTAAAGGT
This sequence comes from Lates japonicus, assembly GCA_033238685.1. Taxonomy (NCBI): domain Eukaryota; kingdom Metazoa; phylum Chordata; class Actinopteri; family Centropomidae; genus Lates; species Lates japonicus. The sequence continues at coordinate 98,478 of BRZM01001486.1, forward strand.
GGGACAACAATATCCCACAGCGCAATATTCCCACCTTGAACACATTGTTTTACAGGGTCTATAGCCCTGGGCTACCTCCAGTCTGGGTGTTAGCAGTTGTCTGAGGCTTTCAATGACAATAGGGACTACAGATGCCAGAAGCAGTTTAAACTGGAGACCCACGTTAACTACTGCTGAGTAATTCCAATTGTATGAGAATTAATGGCCACTTTACTTACTACATTTTACAGTAAAGCACTATTTTTTGAACCTAGTATTTATCTGACATCTGTATTTCCCTAATTTTACAGATTATGTTTTTATATCCAATATACAGTAAGGTTAATTTTACTCCTGCAAAGGGCATGTAATCCTTAGACTAAGTAATATGAAAAATGAAGATGCAGTGCTTTCAGATGAGACAGTAACCTGTGTATTTTCTATCGCTTTACTCACCTGGACCTTTATCTCTTCCCTGCTAAACCTCGGTAGAATCATGCTGGGGCTGAGCTTGTCCATACTAAGCACACTCCTGGAACAGCTAAAGTCGATCATAGTGGCTACTCCACCTTTTGCAGCATTAAATACAACTAAATGCTGTCGCATCAATTAAAATTTTTAGTACTTGAGTATATTGTAATGTTTGCAACATTTAATAAAAACAGCACTAAACATTTGAAGCAGCTTGGGGCAGTCTAAAAAGCAAAAACATAACACAGACATATATCATCACCTACACAGCCAATATAAAGTATCTAGCCTGGAGTCATATCTCTGGCCACCCAACAAATCTAAGTCCAATATATAATTTCTAAAGTGAGGTGTTGTAAAACCAGTGAGCTGAAAGATGCAAAATCGCCTGAAGACCTAAGAAATGCAGACTGGAAACGTGAAAAATTCTCTCTCTTGGGTTTTGAAGATGACCCTGTTTATACAGAACATAAAATATTGCTTCCTGAGCTTGAATAAAATAATTAAAGGCACATTGACCACCTTGTAGGACACAGCATCTGTCTAGGGACAGATGTATAAGGATAAGGCTACTGTATGTATGTAATAAGTCGCCAAAATCATACTGTCAGAGTGATTTATTTTATACAGTGCTACAACAAATAATTTTCATCAATTTAAATTCTTATCAAGAACAATGGCCATAGTTTGATTTATACAAACTGAATTCTACAAGTGATTCTGTCATTAATTTCTTGATTTGATGTGAACTCACAGAAATGGATCCTTGACATGCCTCACTGTACAAATGAACAGCCAGATTAATCAATGGAAAGCCGCGACCAAGAAAGATGTGCAGCATGAAATAGTTTGACAGAACTGTACCTCTGATTACTTCTAATCATAATCAGATAGGCTCCATGTTGTCTCAGTGACAGGGCTGAACCTCAAACAGTGTCCGCTGAGAGTGCTTGATAATGATTATGTTTAATGCCCTCAGGGTGGAGAAGATGTTAGAGCGAAGGTGTGCTTCGGCTTCCCACAGCAAACACATATCCTCTACTGGACAAAAGCCGTCATAAACGAATGGGTGAACTTGTTTTCGTCTAAAATGATAAGTGCCTCCGAATGATACCCATTTGTATGAATCACTCCATATGTTAATTGCTCTGTTAGCTCCGTTAATACACATATGTAAATTTGGTTTGCAGTTCATTTACACAATTCCCAACCATTTAGCATCTAGTCTGGTCTGCTCAGCTATAAAAATGTATCATCTTTAGCCTGCCGGTGTGAGCATTACAAAGCACCAAGTGCTTTTAGATAAGAATGGTACAGTAACCCTACGGACATCTCTTGCATCCAGCCAACCTCATCAGCCTTATGGAGGCAACTCAAACTATTGTGTCAGGTGATGTAATTTTGCCAGCGATCAGCATGAATGCAAAATGAGAGGAGAATAATATCTAATAGTGGGCGAGGTGCATCCATTTTTACATTCTGCCGGATGCTATAATGTGGTATTCCTCAAATATTCATTTCTATCTTTTTTTTTTCCTCAAGACTACTCAAAACCAAATAACTGAAATGACAGTGACAAAATCTGTTGTTGTTTGCTGTCTGATCTTTTAACAATATCAATACAAATCACTGTTACAAAAAATTGGAAGCCACTATGGTTATAGTTTCATGGCTCTGTGCCAGCGTGCCACTGTGGTTAGGACTATTAGGACATTTTGGCATATAATGTAACTTTTTTGGCCTTTTATTAACACAGCACAGTAGTAACTTCCCAAAACTTGTCACTCACCATATGAACCAGCAACCAGCCACCAGATGGCATCTGGGACACACTGCCTGGCTTCCTAGCGTGTGGCTGATGTTTCACTATTGGAACTACAGAAGCTAGAGTATGTGTATGTCCATATCAACAGCAGTATTTTGGCGCCGCCCCTGCTAGCTCCATCTTCCAACATTGAGATTGTTTTATATCATTACCATTAATATAATGTTTGATTTCATGTTATTATAAATTTAACACTGAAAACCACTGCCCTCACTTTCAGTGACAAGCAGGAAGGTGCCGTTTTATGTGGTGTTGCTGTTATGATGTCACAGGACTATCACCAGATTTTAAAATCCAACTAAATGGGCACCATGTAAACATAGTATCCAGCCTCCTTAATATACCCGCTGTTTCTATTATTTTATGCCATGTTAGCTACTCCTGTCAGCTCATATTGCCGTATGGACATGAGAGTGGGTACTGATCTTCCCATCTAACTCTCAACAACAAAACAAATACAAATATTTCCCAAATGTTAAACTATTGCTGCTGTGTGCTTGCACCGATATTGTCATAACATCAACCTGTCACTCACGACATGTAAAAAAGATGTCATACATTATTAAACGATCAAAAATAAACGGTCAAAATAAATGTAAAACTCCTTATGGACAAATACTGAATATAACCAATTACTCAGCCATGAGGAATAATCATTTTTATCTCTTACTCCCCGAGAGACAGCAGGAGGTGGGGAGCCAGCCGAGCGTCGGGATGAGTTGCAAAGAACAAACATGCTGTTGTTGTGAACTGCTGATGGAATCTAACCATGCACCCAAACTGACATATTTCTTGATATCAAAAACGCAAAATGGAGGCAGAGGAACAAATACATTTCAAATATCTGGTTGCAAAATAAACAGTCTCATTTATTGTCCTGTTAAAGGTAAATACAACTGGTGAAAGACTGTTGATATTTCCTTAACTGTTAAAACAAACAGCCCCTTAAGACCTCTCACCTCCCAGCATTATGGAAGACTACCATATCGCCTATATATCCTTCAGGTCTCTCTCTGCTGCTTTTTGACTCCACGACCAGTCAGATGTTTTCAGTAAAAGATCACTCTACTCACTGAACACCCAAGAAAAAACTTTCATTCATTAGGACAGGAAACAAAGGAAGCTACCTCTGTGTTTGTTAGATGTGTTAATAGGCAACACTTTGGCTTGTGTTTCAAGCAATAACTTTGTTTGTCAATGTTTCGTTTACTTGGGTTGTTGTTTCTATTGGGCTCCCAGGTGGTCAAACATAAATTGTTGTTGCTTCAAATATTGCCTCCCACACTTTATATGTAGGGTTATATGTAATTGTTACAAACACACCACAGAGTTTAAAATAGCAAATCGCAGTTATTACATACTTTTTTCCTAACAAAACCTGGTTTGTTCTTTTTGCCTGCTCATACTGAAGACGGGCCACACTTCATGATTATGCTGTTGTGAACGACCACATTGAACACAATCATGGCACTTAAAATCTCCTGTTTTATCTGTATAAAATATAACGCTGCATATTGGTATGGTTGTATCCGGCCCTCAAATCTAACACTCATGTGCTTCTAAGTTACACTATTTCTAAACATATATCCTTTGGTTTCTTTAAAGTATTTTTGATTCTTTTTCCTAATATAAAATCCTATATTTGTGCAATTTTTTGAGCTGTGTAATACCTCCATTAGTTTGCACTAAATTTATAAATCTAACTGGCTACAAATCTAAATCACAGCTGTGATCTGATAATTAGTGCTGCGGTTACACTGTTTTTTCATGTATGCTGTGATGGAAATTGAATCAGATGATGTTATTCCCAGCCCTGTATAAACTGGTACATTGAGTGTTCCATTTGCACAAGACCAATAAAACATAATGACAGAGTTGTCGCCGCACTGAAAGCACTGTATCTCTTACTTGAGGGATTTTTATGCTTAGTCTGTTGGATTATATGCCTCTACAGGCTGGTAAAGAATTTAACCAACCCTTTAATGGCATTGATGTAAAAAACATAATCTGTAAAGCTACTGGGAGATACAGATGTGTTGCTATTGTAGAGCATAGCAGCAGCTTGCTGTGAATAGTTGATGACTTGAAGCCTATGCATTGTAAAGAAATGATGAACTGCAATTCTAGAAGCTGGCTTTTGTGACTGCGGGTGGATCCTCCTTATGGCTGTTTTGTAATGAGGGATGGGGATGTAGCCATACATTGATGACTTAGGTGGGTAAGGAATTCTCTTCGGCTGAGCATCTTAAAAACTAAGGACACAGTATAAGTTTTAGAGGATTACCGCCCACTGTAATCGAAGGCAAGTGAAATTGAGCTGGTGGACAACATAAATATTCCGCCAAGTTATTAGCAAGCTATGGCTCAAGAGCCATGCAGGAGCAAATCTTGTACAGATGTTACAGCAGCACCAGCTCTTCCCAGGAAATGATCCCTTTTAATGTGGCTGATAAAAGATGACCTTGCTTCATCAGAGTTTGTCTAATATGTTTTGACATTTGTAGCAAAGACTGAATTGACACGCTGAGGTTTATGTAACCTAGATGAGGAGAAAACAACAGCAACATTAATCCGGGGCAGGATGCATGAAATGACACTTCATGTTGACAGTTCGTAGCTTTGTCCCCGTCATGGTCACTCCTTAGATGTTATTTTGAACAGCATTACTAGTACAAGCAGTGCTACAGTATTATTACTATTTTTACAAAATGGTGCTCTCTACCAATAACGAAGACTTATGAATGACTGCTCCATGTTGTGTGGGTATATTACAGTGTATGACGTACAAAACACCTGAACTCAACCAAGAGAATGGGCTCTGCTTAGCCAAGTGTGCCTTTTTCTGCCACTTCTCTTCCTGCCTTGCACACCTCTCTCTGATGTGCTTAGACATGTGGCAGTGAAACCACCACTGCACCAAGTAGTGTCAACGCCTAGAACACATCAGATGACACGCCCATACAGAGATGGTAAAGAAGCTTATGTACATTTGTGAGCAAAACAATATATTACTGCTGCTTTTTGAGAGTTATTATTATGCATCAAGACATTGCTAGTATGAATTAAAATGAACAAAAAAAACCTACAGATATGGGTTTTTTATTTTGCAACACTTCCCACAAACCATGCATATAGTGTAAATATGCTGGCTCCAGGAAAGCAAAATTAATTCTCTATGCGCATTGTTACTGCTGTTGCTTGCCGGGAACTTAAACATTTTAACAAACAAAGAACTGGAAACTATGGGCAAGCGCTGGCCTGCATCAGCAGGTATGACCTCTCGCTTCTCCTTTACTGCTTTTTATTCATCCAAAAAGGAAATGTCTCTATATCACGCCACTGCTCTTTTACTACTTTCTGGCTGTAAAGCTAGCTTTTTGGTGTGTGCTAGGTCGCATACAATGATGTTTTGTGACATCGCTGATGTGTGTTGCATTTAAAGTCTGTGTTATGCTGCTGACTCTTTGAGCTGGCTTAGGCACAGTAGTTTATTGAAAACATCAGTGTGTTAACATGCACACAGTGATAAAATACTGATGTTTAGAGGTGTTTAATACGTTCAAACCATGAGTAGCATTTTACGATAGCATTTGCTTATTAGCACTAAACACAGCACAGTTGTATCATGATGGAATATCCTTAGTCTCAAGCATCTGGTCATGAGCCTAAGGGAAATTTGGACCTGGACCCACTGGACCCAGCTAGGAGGTAAAACTAAGGGAGATCACCAATGTTCTCAAAATTCATCTTGTAATGAACATAAATGTCCAAGTTTAAATCAACATTGCTATCAGAACCAGTACACTGGAATGGTTGGAGAATTAAATTTGATGCTGTACTGAGCCAGGTCCAATAATTTACCATTAAAACAGACAATCTCAAGAAAATATTGCAATTTGGGCACAATTTTTTGGGCAAAAGCACGCTGCTAATGTGTTGTGAACTGTGTAATAAATTTTAGCTTAGCTGTGTTTATCATTCTGTATCTGCTTAATTAAAGCAAATGCTGCCAGTGGTGATAAGGGCTGAACTAAACCACATTAGGCAGGCCCCTGTGTAGCAACACCATCTGTCCTGCCCCATCGCCTCACACACATTTCTTTCTCCTCTTCACTGCAACCGAGGTGCTGCTGTCTCTTCCTTCTTTCACTAACTTCCCCTTCGCTGAAAACAGCAGATTCAAAATCAATTGCATTCACTCAATTTATATCAGCCTGTCAACACGCCTATTGAATGAAATGGAGGACGCAGCACGTGCTTACGCCCAGCTTTAACGTAATGGTGTTCTACCCATCAATACCACAACTGATAATATCATATAATGAAAGGGCACTTAAAGTAAACATTACTGTTGAATCACAGATAACAGTATGTTTCTATCTCCTGAACAACAAATCAGACTATTAAATACTCCCATCAGCGGCAGCCCTGTCCTATAAGTGAACTCTCAATGCAGTGATACAGCATCATTCCAGCCCAGGGTACATACACTGTAAAAGAGTGAAAAAGTTTTTTTTCTAAATTGAGAATTCAGATTTATTGTGACCTATATTTTACCCCAAAGAAGCCTGACAGAAAATCAATCAAAGAAAAGCAAGCTTTTGAGGCAAATTTTAATTAGGGTTTGGGACGTCCTTTAAATAAATGTGTGCATTAGTTGTATGGTTTCAATCAGTCTGTGCAGGCGAGGACAGGATGAAGGTAACATTCCCATTAATAAGCTATTGCTTTCCATCCATATATATGCTGTTGATATTGATATTTCAGTGCCTCTTGAGTTGGAAAGATGGAAGAAGAGAGATTACAACAATAATCCACCTGGCCATGTAATATTGAATACCTGACAATAAAGAAAAATATACTGCAATAATAAGTCAAAGATCATGATGCTAAAAGAAGCACGTTTCTCGAATTAATTCAGAACACTAGTTCTTCCTCGTAAAGTGACGTAATGTTATGAAGGCAACCCATTCGCCTTTTTAAAATATTATCTATAGTCGCACTGTATTGGCAACACAAACAGCTGGGACGCGGGGTGTTTGCTCAGGGATATTGGGCTGAAAAGGGAGCAGCATCTCGCCTCGCTGGAGGGAGAAATTCAATTGAAGGATTTGGAGAAAATCCTGTCGGGTGAACTGTGTCTGTTCCAGTTGCAAATGCAGTGTTTTCCAGCATCCTGTTGTTTCTCTGGGCTCTGTGCATGTGTGTATGTGTGTGTGTGTGTGTCTGTTTGTCAGAGATCGCAGTGAGGGGTGGGTTATGCAAAATCAAAAGTTTTGTTCCCAAGACCTCATAACTGTGAGGAGAATCTGAAAGTAACAATGTGTATCATTTTCATGGTAATGAGTGGCCACACTTTTCCTTCTCTCTGTTGTTCCTCTACAGTAGTGGTGAACACAAAACCAACAACTGACACGCCTTCTACCGAACACTATGGAATAATATTGGAATGTGAACTTTCTTGGATCACAAGCTTTTAATATACTGCAAATCTGTAAACTGCTGGGAGCTATATATACTAGAACAACAGTATATCCCCAATTTGACAAGTGATATCCCACAGTCCCACAATAATCCTCTTTTTCAAAGTGCCCCGTTATATTCCAGTATGTTGGAAAGATCAGCTTATTATCAAACCAAGGCATATCCATAGTGCACTCACACAGGTGTGTTAATCCTCCTGCCAGATTAGACCTCTAGTTAGTGCTGCATTTTCTCATCATATGGGAAGAAGGAAAAACGATCATTTTCAATATGTAAACTGTATAAATTGGGAAAGATAGATTTTTTTTGTGTGTTGTTGTTCAAGGTAATTAGTGCCACCATGGAGGCTAAGGTAGAGGTAAGAAATTTTCATTCCAAATCACCTGACATTTTGTTAAGATAGCTACAAATCTAAATCCACATGACCTTGCTAAGAAGTGTGTAAGTAATGTTGTTGTTGTTATTTGTTGTTTATTGTTATCTATTTTTTGAAGGGATTTTGAAGACCAACGTTCTTATAAGGCCTTTTGAAAATATATGTTTTAATAACAAAACACAGACAGAAGCACTTAACAACACTTAATATGGCTTCAGAAATGGGTTTGACAGCCTAAGCCCAGTCGAGTGGTTACCTGTGAGCCATGGACAGGGAAGATGAGATGAGATGAGGATGAGATGAGATGAGATGATCTTATTAGTCCTGACATCGGGGAAATTTACATTGTTGCAGCAGCATCAGAGATGGAAAAGAAAAACAAGTAAAAAGACAAGCAGAAAGCAAGATAACATAAAAAATATAAACATAAGAACGGTATAAACAGGACAATGTAATAAAATATGAATAAAGGAGCAAATATACACAGTGATATATACATTGAGAGAAAGACTGAACTAAATACAGATATGGTGGAGCTTATGAAACTACATATAAATCATGAGGATTGTAAACCCACATTTCAAGCCAGTAAAACAATAGACCCCTGAAGCTACGGGGACCAAACCAACTTACCTCCTTTACCTGTATTTTGGTGCTTGTATTGACACAATCCAGAGTGGTTCAGATGACTTATGGTTCTTTACTACTGTGATGGTAGAAAGATCAAAGTCTTCATCAATAGAACAACCAGAGATCGCCTATGTCAACATTGGTCCTGAACTAGAAAACTAGAAGATAGTGTTTTGTTCCTGGAATGTTATATGCATGATAGAGAACAGAAACAGATGAAAGGGTGAGAAGGAAATAATACAGCATATTTCTTTGTTGTTTGTCTTAGATAAAGTTGAGGAAGGCGATGGATAGAGATTCAGGTGTTAGAGAAGGATCTGAATTATTTTAAAGAATCCCATTCTCTCATGTACACTGTGAAAAAGAGTAGCTATTTGATATTATTTGGAATATTTAATAAGGCGTTACCTGCTCTCAGTTGCTCTACTCTGAAAACCACAGAGCACTTGGACTGTCATCCTGAATGAAGAAGTACACCTGAAAAGAAAGCCT